>SNQJ01S0041448.1:35522-60159 GCA_010110895.2 Picea sitchensis
CCATTTGAACTACAACACTTATAAACAATAAAGAAGGATTTGTGTCTCAATTCAGTAGGGTTGATCCTAAGGAAAAATAAACCAAAAAATGGATAATGAAAAATGCATGGAGGGAAAAATATAACCTATATGCCAGTTTTGGGATCATTTCCTATCATAATGAATCAACATACAAAAATGTGAAAGAAAGATGTCTCCAAAGTCCTGTATATATGACCAAAAACACTCACCCATAAGTTAATAAATATGATATATAAACCTCTGAAAAAAACTTGTGTTATGGAATAAAAAACTTGAAAACTCTAAAAGTACAATATGATATAAAGAAATGCATAGCCTGGTGACTTATGCATAGTACTTCTTCAGACAGATCCCATTGCTAAGCTCAGGCAAAGGGTTTCTTTGGAAATTAACTTGTAGAGTTTCTGGTTTGGGAAGAAAGGACAATCTGTGATGCATATCTTCCCATGGTCTACCGTCCAAAATAATTTCTTCAAGGATAGCCTCATCCAAAGGAAAATAAACATCCAAAAAATCATGTAAACTGGGTGTTAGAACACATGTAATTTTGAGATTTTGAGCTTTAGATTTTGCCTCTTAGAAATTAAAAAAAAATACCCAAAAAAGAAAAAAAATTAGAAAGTTTCCTTTTAAATTTAAAATAAATCCAATAGTTTTTATGTATCAATAAGGCACTTACAATATCTATCGTCGATGAGTTACTCTGATTTGATCAAACGGTCCTGATGATCTCTGAAGTTTAGAAGTTGCCTAAGTTTTAAAATAAAATCTCGAACGGTCTCTTCATACCTCCATGCTTCGGGTATTCCAACAAGTCTAAACAACAAAAACCCCAAAACTTCGAAGTCCCGAAGATAGCCACTCATGATAATTCCAAAAGAACTTACGAACATGTCATGGGACATGTGTCTTTTAAATTCTTTTCTTGGGTTGACACATGGCACTTATTTTTGACATTTACACCGGATGATTCACACGTTTTCAAGTGACACATGGAACCTCTCTTTTATTGACACATCATTAATAATGATGCCATCTCTGCCATGTCACTCTGGAAGATTTCCCTGCAGGGGTTTTAACAAATACTGAGTTCACAAACCATCGAAGTATCGAAGCGTCAAAGTAATTACAAAAGTAAAAAGATTTTTAAAGGATTAATAAAACATTTAATGACTTAATCATGATTACATATTAATTAAGAACTCTGCAGTTTGGATTTCGGGAGATTTCCATCTTGTCACATCCAAAATTTATGAAAGTTGAACCAACGAAGTATTAATGAAATTTATGATTGATTAAGGTCAATGATTTCAAATAAAGATTGTGAATCACTAGGTAATAAAATCCATTAAGTGTTTAATAAATTCTTCGTTAGTAGATCTATATGAAGATCGATTGACTTTTTGAATAAAGCACTTATAATTTCAAAATCATTTCACCATTTGCAATTAGCAATTTTTTATTCAGTGTAGAGCTTACAGACTTCTCTTGTTACAGGTAAGTTAATTCTATTTCCCTGAAGATTATGGCGCCACGAAAAGCTACAAAGAATCTTGATGCATCAGGTGATGATTCCAATCCGAATGCAAATGTTCTATCAAACACAACTCCGCGAGTTACAGATGCCATTAAGTCTTGGAAGCAGGTTTTCGATATTTTAGAGCATGAGATTATTAACTTTCCAGGCGACTTTGTTGAGGAAGATGATGATTCCTTCTCGTCCAAGCTTAAATTTTTAGCACAGTTAGAACTACATAAGATTGTTGCATGACCCTGAATTATACCCTACAATGATATGATAAGTTGGGCTTTGGAACATGTCGACATCCAAACCAAAAGCATCATCAGCCACCAGAAGACTGTCGTCGAATCTTTCCGACCAAAAAATCTACAAGTAATGTATAAACTTTCCCCTACCCCTAAATACACTTACAATGTCACATTTCTTCTAGATTTTGAGAGAAGAGAATGCACTTAATACATTAGAAATGGTCATGATGTAATCAAGAATTGGTGGGAACATCCAGAAAACTTAAGGACCGATGCCATGGTATGTATGCCACAATGTCCTTAGATGCTCATATGTTATATATAGCCATGATGCTTTTTCATCTGTTTGGGAAGAAGAACCCTACACATTTCTCAGTTAAGTGGGTAGCCATAATGAATGAAGTATCCGAGGGTTATACCTTCAATTGGGATAAAATTCTATCTGATAATTTGGCCAAGGAAATTGTTGAGTATCAATCAACTCCTTTTTACATGTCATCATATATTATGGATGCCATTTTTTTCATGATCCCATTCCTCCTGATGAATTGGAGTTGGACCCCGACCAATTCTTAGCCAATACATTTCTATCACTCCAAATTACGGGAGAAAAATTCCAAAGATTTTATGAAATCTGTCACTGTGTGGTGGTACTTGTTCACATAGCTATCTATGGCCACCCTCAACCCAAAATTTTGGAAACGATTATGGGGAATTTAGGAAAACTTGTAGACTGTTTAATTGAGGATAATTTATCCTACATTAGAGTGTTTGGTTGTTATGTTCCTCCTCATGCCCTCCCATAGTTTTTACTTGATAGTATGGTATGCAGATAAGTGGCATACCAAACAGTAGAAGGAGGTATCAACAAGGAGTTGAAAGTAGCTCAGCAAAAGGTTTGACCAACTTTTCCCATTCAAGTTGGTAAGTTCACATTATTAGATTTTGTTCATTATAAAGTCGAGGCCGCAACCATGGAAGATGTCAAATTAGTTGACATTGAATTTAAGAAGCATGATACACATAAGATAGTGGAAAATAATTTGGCTCAATTTAACATGAAGAGATACATCCATGAGAGTTATCCTTATGACAAGATGTTCATGGGAATTATATCTTATGAGGAAGTTCAAAGAAGATTCCAGACTCTACCTCATCTTTCAAAATCGTAGATGAAACAGTTTTCCCAAGATATCGCAAGGAGAGTCAAAACCCTTGCCTTATTCATAGGAAGATAAACCCACAGGATCTGAGCCAAGTTGGTCCACTAAGAACACAGTTGAAGAAGTCCTAAAAAGTCCAAAAAAGTTGTTTCAAGAAATAAAAACATCACTGTCAGGACTGAATTATCCACAAGTATTATCTCGGTTCGAATCTTTCATGAATCTGGAATAAGTTGTTCCTCATTCAACACAAACCACTTCTGCTAACACCCCAAATACAACATGACATGAACATTCCACAAGAATCATGTCTCCTATCACATCATTAACCCCTTTACAGACCAACTTTGGAAATCCTAGTTCTGAACTCACTTATGTAAGTTACCTTACTCCTATCTTACCTGAAGATATGACTCCCTCGAGTTTCTTTTTCAGCAAGAAACAAAAGGCTATTGTAAAAACAGAATCTCACCAAAAGGATGGAGTAGTCACCAAAAGGAAAAGACTGGCGTATGATGGGAAAGACCAAGATGATCCTAAGTTTGCAAAGGAAGTTGCAGATTCACTAGGGGATTTTGCCACTGCCAATCAATGGTCAGTGGACAATTTAACCGAACAACTGCAACAAAAATTCATGTTGGTAGAGCAATTGTAGAATGAGATACATAGTACAAAAAAACTGTTAGAAGTAGGATGAACCAGAACATTGAACAAATCCAGGCTAGTTATCAACATCAAATGAAGTAGTTACATGATAACCTCGAGTTGATCTACCAATGTTCATAGAACAACAAAGGTTTGATCACCCAGCATGAAAATTTGATTGAGAAGTTGCAGACCAAATTGAACCTGAAAAAGAACACAACAACATATATTATTGCCTTCAAAACATAAGCATCATCAATCAATGAGAAGCTAGAAGTTTCCCAACAAGAGCTCTATGAAAAAGTAGATGCTATTCAAAAATTCTATCAGGCAGTAGACCTTTCTCTAAAAAGTGTTTATGTCAAGGAAAAAGAGGCATGTGCAGCCAGGTACAAGTTTCAGGAAGTTATCATATGGAAGCAGAGAGCTAATATCCCTGGTATTTCCCCCCTCTCACATTCTGAATAAGTAAAAGGCGAAATGGCCCTAAAATCCTGGGAAACAAATTTGGAAGAAGGAAAGAAACTTACTAGAGATGCAAAAGAGGCTTGTATGAAGGCATTATCTTCAATAAATAAAAATTTGATTGAATTTGAAGGAAATAATATCTCAGAGGCATTGGGGTAGATTGAAATAGAAATGAACCAACAAAGCTCCAAAAAGAACAAGGAAAATACTCATGCGGCCATCCAACATATGAGCCATATTGATTTACTTAAAATCAATGAATTGTTGGTTAATCCAATTTCAAAATATTAGGTTACAGTCCAAGAAGTGAACAAGATCTAGAAGAATATGCCACAAATAAAGAAGAAGATGTTCGCCTTTGAATTGAATGAAAGGGTTGAGCCTTCAAGATTAGTGATAGCATTGATGGACATGTGAACCCAATGCAATGAACAGATAAAAGCGAGTGTATTTGGGAGAAAATGAAAGAACATACACAATGTCCACTTCCTCCACCCACTCTACCTTTCACCCTCCAACCTGTCACACTCTACATGTCACTTACCCCGTCTATCCCTACCACCTACATTCTCACATCCACTCATCCCACCTCCTTATTGACACTCGTCCCCACATCATCCTATTCGTAAACAATTACTCTTCCCCATAACTGTTGGCCATCCCATGACGAGCCAACGCTGAGGTACCTGTTCAATTACCATGCCCATTTCTTCAACTACAATTCTCTATCCCAGGGATAGATGGAAACAAAATCAAATGGCAAAGACAATGAGCCAATGATTGTGGTGACCTTAATGGAAATGTGTGCACAGTTTAAAGAACAAAGGAAAACAAGTGCATCTGCAAGAAAATGAAGGGACAAATGAAGCACCAACACATCTCAACACTATCTGCAAGTTGTTATTTCATTCGGATTGTATTCTATTTTTAGGCATATATTGTAGGAAGTCCAGCGGTTTTTAGTTGAGACAATTTTTTTATAAATATATAGGTTTTAGATATATTTGAGGATGCTTCTTGCCGAATGTAAAAGAGAAACTTTTTGAATATTAATACAAGTGCAGACAAATATTCTAAGTTTTGTTCAATTTGAGTTATGTGTTTACTCTGTGTTTCCATTTCTTTGAATTTCTTTCTATAGTTATTGAAGAGTGAATGATTACAATTTAGTACTACATCTACTGTGATAATAATATATCAGAAGTTCATTCAGAAAGAACATTTCCTCTGTTATTACTGTGAGTAAAACAAGACCTGTGATTTGTGTGAGCTACTGCATTTTTATCTCTTTTCAAAGGTGCATCTTCTACTTTTCCTCTACTACAAAAAAGGTGAGACTTATATGTAATTCATACCTGACTTTGTTTTAACAGTTTTGTAAATCATTTCTACATCATTTGACAATATAATTGTGACTTAGATAACGAGATATAGCCTCTGTACTGTCTTATCATTAATTTCATTTAAAGACTATTTCTCAGAAAAATGAAGGTAGAAAAATCACTCATAAAAACATTTCATTTAAAACCTTTGATGCCTAACATTATTCTTTGAGCCTTAGAATCAATCTCAGGAACAACATCTTTTGGTGTCATTGCCAAGGACGGAGAAACAAAATCATTTTTCCCCAGGGAGAACGACAAAGTTAAATTTGGATATTTGATGGTGAACAAAGTTTGAATACGTGAAAAGGTTCATTTTTTCCCTTGGCGACTCCATTATAGGAAAAGATGGCCTTCAGTTGAAAGAATACCAGGAAAAAGCCAGACAAAAAGTAGAATATGCCAGTTTCGGATTCCAAAAAATTGTTGAAACCGAAGGGATATCTCAGACAAACTTTTTCATCAGCAGGTAAGGTCCACCAACCTAGATTTATGCAAGTTAACGTTAATATTACCACTAAAGAACTAAGTCCTAAAGAAAAATTTAAACAATTTTGTTATGCAGAAACATTGACAAGTAAGTCTGAAGTTAAACTAGAAACTCCAGAAGTAATTATTCCTAACATAAAATTTGAGGTTCACCAGACCATCCCTATTTCATTAACAGATACTTTTACCAGTGAAAATAAAGAATTCATTTCAATCCCTACTATGATTAGTACACAACCGATTATTTCTCTTCCTAAAGTAAAAGTTTTTGTTCCCAAAAATCCTGTAGGTTGTTTTTTATACTCAGATTCATCACCCACTACTTCTCCTACATATACATCTGGTGGATCTAAGAAACCAAGCTCAAGTTTTCCTTTTCCCCCTCATTTATATATTCCATCTCCTCATGATCATTTTCATGAACTTCATTCACACCATCCTGAAGTAGTCAAAAGATCAGTAGATCAGTCTTTTGAAGTTTTTGATAATCTCCTTTTTCATCCTCGAAATCCATCTCCTAGACTTTCAATGGCCAGTGTTCGAGGTGTCAGAGGTGTAGGGGCTGGTGGAAAAGATAAACCCCCTAGGATATTTTCCAAGGTTGGTGCTATATACAATACCTTAGTTCTTCCTGTTGTCCTACATGATTTGCCTGAAAATTACATGAAGATCCTCCCTAAATTCACAGGAGAAGGGGATTTAACAACAAACGAACATATAACCTTTTTCGATCAATTTTCTGATATTCTTGGTGTTGAGCACGTAGATGTTTACACTAGATTGTTAGTACAAACATTTGAAGGATAGGTAAGAACTTGGTTCATAAGACTTCTAGTAGTTTCTATACCATCATATAATGATCTAGAAACTACCTTCATAGGGAAATGGGGTGAGAAAAAAGATCATCTTTATTACTTAAACGAATTTGGATGCTTGAGAAAGAAGACATCGGAATTAGTCCTAGAGTTCATTCAAATATTTAATAAGCTTTATCACAAAATACTGGCTAAATTTAAACCTTCCCAACCAGCTACAAAAGTCACTTTTGCAGGAGATTTTGATTTTTATTTTGCTCTACTTTTGAGAGAAAAAAGATCCACTACTTTAGCAGGGATGCAAGAGGATGCTATAGAGATTGAATCAAATATGATGGCATCCTAGAAGTTGAAAGCTAAATTTGATATGGGAATGCGGGAACCCCGACGTTTCAAAGAACATGCAAGGCCATCTCGAACTGAAAAATTTGCAGAGGAAAAAATGGATGAGATGGCTAAAATTATTAAAGACCTATCGAAAAAAAATTCTAGGATGGAAATGGAACAAGCCAAATCTGATCCATATGTTAGAAATAAATTTAGGAGGAATCCTAATCCTCATATACAACAAAGACAAATAAAAAATGAGGAACAAAAGATTCAAGATCCTTTTAAAATTGAGAATTTCATACAGAGAGATGAGGTGCAAGATTATTATGAATTAGATGAAGATCTAAACAACCTCAAGGATTATGATCTTGAGACTCACCTAACCAAACAAGATTATGAGAAGTCCTTGGATCTGGAATCTATGTTTAATGATGATGAAAATATCAACAATTTGGGAGACTCTACATACAAAGGTCTCCCTGATTCAATAATGTTTGAGCTTCAACATAAATATGATTTGAGGCCAAGAGAAAAAACTTCTAGAAATATTCCACAAAAAAATATTTTATCACGAAATAAAGAAAATGAAGTAGTAGTCACAAAACCATCAACTGAAATGCAAGCTGCCCGAATAAAGCAAGTTGAAACACAAGAAGTACAGACTAAGAAGCCGGAAAATACAGAAGCTAAAGTGTAGACTAGGGAAATTGAAAGAACAATTGGGACTTTCAATTTAGAGAATGAACTTAATAAAATTAAAATTCCAATGCCTCTAGTTGAACTTGCTAGAAACCCAATCTATAAAAAACAAATCGCTAAAGCAATAAATTTTTCTAATGATGAATGTCAAGATGATGTTATCAATTTGCAGGATGAGAAACCTACAATCATGTTCAGACCACACATTGAAGGATTCTATTTCTCCTTTCTATATTACATTGATTGTGCATGATCATTTACTTCACAATTGCATGTTAGACTTGGGATTTTCGCATAATTTAATGCCTAAGATTATCATGGAAAAATTGGGCATTGAAATTACCTGACCTTATCAAGATTTATACTCGTTTGATTCTAGAAAGGTTAAGTGTTTGGGTATGATTAAAGATTTAGTTGTAAATCATGCTCAGGTTCTTGTTAGAAGTATTCTTATGGATTTATTTGTTTTTTATGTTGTTTACAAGTATGGAATTCTTCTATCCATATATTTGGGTGCCAAGCTAGGAGGATCGGTTCAGCTAGACATGACCTATGCTACAATTCCAATTTTTGGCGGACAATTTACTCGACTGTACAAAAACAATAGAATGGAATATAATGTTGTTGGAACATAGGTAGACCCAGGGTTCAATGCTTCAACAACGCACCAACAAAACCCTAACTACCAACCCTTTCGGCAACACCTGCGAAGTAGTCGAAATCTCACCCGAGGTAGAGGAAGGGAGGGTTACAGAACTCGGGTGTCTGTAACCAAGATGGGACACATATCTGTGATTATAACACTTCTACAGAGTACTTAGGAACAACATGCATCAATCCATTAGCCTTATTCACATCACAGATCTAACCCTAAGTACAAATCGACGCAGTAACAATGATAACATACACTTCGCACTTAGAAACATAAATTAGATCTAACATATTCAACATAAATAAAGCACTAAGAATTCATATATCTATCTATCATATTCAATGATCAATGCACAAATAATATTCACAGCATAAACATCATAACACAAAGAAAACCATCAACACGGGATATACGTGGTTCACCCCAGTGTGGGGCTATGCCCACCAACTGTTTCTTCTTCTTTATTAGGCTTCAATATATTACATCCATTTTCTCCTGTGCACTAAGCCACAAAGCCAAGCTTCACACCGAACAGGTGATCGGTGCATTGTGCTCCAGATCCACCTTCCCAAAATTAGGTCAAGGCACAGAGCATACTCCTCTACTAAGCACAGAGCCTTACATACACAGTCTGTTGCACTAAGCAACCCAAAACTACTTGCCTCTTGTACTTAGCTACTTACACCCCCTTTTTCTACATTACATTCCTTGTCATTTATACTTTTACATTTACAAAAAGGCCTAATCATGGGTAACCCCATGAGTCGAAATCCCGTAACCCATTACATAAACCCTAATAAACCCCTTGTTGGGTCCACAAAACAAGTGATATCCCTTGATCTCATCTCCGCCTGGGCGCTCCATCTTGAACTAGCCTGTCGAAGTCCAAAAGTGGTCAAACCCGACCAATGTTTCCTCAAAACTTGTTCGAGGGTCAAGAGGCCCCCAACACTCACCTGTGACTTGTCCCGCGTCACTTAGATCTGGGAAACACTGCTTCAAAGGCCTCGAGCTTAGCTCGAGCTACCTTGACCTGCTGCTTCACCTGAGCCTCCTATTCAGCGAACTCCTAGATCAATTTCTCTGTAACAGACCCTTCCAGGCATTGTTCCACTGTCACAACCACTTTCTCTAGTTGCGAACGTTGTCCTTCGATCTCTTCAAACACTGCACAAGCTTCCTCCTACACTGGTTGTAGCCTCTGTGTGACTTCCATCACTCTTCCATGGATGACAGTAATCTGTTGTTGGGACGCGTGTTGTTCTTGTGATCTCTTCATTATCTCGACTGTAGTGAGTGACTTCATCTATTCTTGACCTATCCGTGTCTTCTGTTGCGCCTCCTATAGCTGCGCTTCCAACTTTCTAAGCTCTAGATATTCCGTGAGACATTTGTAGGTCTGTGTGCTTCTGTCGCTTAGCTACTTGCATTCTGAGGTGAGGATTTAGATCCTTTCCACTGCGTTCTTTGTGGCTTCCTCCCTCTGGTTCCCCACTTCCTGTGGAGTGCTTGGTACTTCTTGGATATCCAACTCTGTTACCCGTGCTTGAAGCTGTTGTATAGCCTCAGCGAGCTTTGTCACTTGAACTTCGACTACCTCATGTTCCTCCTGCAGGTGAGATAGGTCTACTTTATTTTGAGGTGTTATCCTCCTCATCAGTCTCTATGTTTTGAACTTCCTCATTTTTCTTGTTCTTTTTCGCACTTGTCTATCCTGCATGCTCGAACTGGGTGACCAAGGGGCTTCCTATGATCTCAGTGTCGGAGAGTTCTACATCATCAACCGGTACAAGGAAATTTTTCGGCCACTCCTTCATGATCTGTTCCATGTATTTGTTGGTTAGCTTGTAATAGGACTGTAATTCTTCCTTGCTCTCATCCCTGCTCATAGTGTTATAAATAAAGTGCGGATCTGTGCAAAACTTAGCCAGTGGTCTATATTGGTGCAGAGTGCATGGGAAAGACTCGATGGAAACCTTTAGTTATTTATGTTAGGAATGGAACACTGTGTTTGACTGACACTTCTTCGACATATCATTTGTATACCATAAAGTGGAAAATGTAGCTGTTAATGGCTCTGACAGTTCAATCTCCTGGAAAGCTACTCCCTCAAGCATTTTCCAAGTGAAAAATGTGATCAGCACAAGCAACCAGCTAAAATGGAACTTGTATCCTTGATCCTGCACTTCGCGACAGTATTTCTCGAGATCTTTGAAGAGGTAGCTCACCCAATTCATTTGCATTTCCTCCACGCATTTTCCTGTGAGGTCCACCACGAACCCGATGACCTACATGGGGCGGTTCTTTCTGACGAGCTTGCCAACTATGAGTTGGAAAGTGAGGTGCACTGTGCCATCCTGTATAGAGGCTACCTTGTAGCCTCACTTTCCCTTATCAACTTTTCACTATGCCTCGTTTATGCACTGTGTCAGGGAGCGATATGAAGTCTTCCTTGGGTAGAACTGTTGATGGTTGGGTCCCTGCATGTTTATTCATGTGATTAGGTTGATCAACGTCGGATCCACAGTAATGTTCCTGTAGAGACACAGGTATCCTCCATTATAGCACGACAAGAGGAGTTTAACACAAGCGTTAACCTCCTGTTGTCGGCCAAAATGATGGATCTTCATCATGTTGAGTATCATGGAATGCGCGAGCTACTTTATCCAAGGCTGGGAGACTATGCGAGGCTTCTTCCCAGTCGTCTTCATCAAGTATTTGTGAGCTGCGAGCATCGTGTAGTTATTTCTGTCACCAAGGTTGAAATCATTGTTCTTTAAAGATGGGACCTATCCCAACTAGCTTCCTACTACGTGTATCCCCTTCGGGATGTACACGGTGATCAATGTGTACTCAAAGTCATGTGGAATGTTATCATGGTTAACCGTGCCAGCCAAAGGAAGGATACAATCTGGTAATACCGACAGGATCTTATTCACATTAGCCAAATCATCGCGGTGCTTACTTCGATTTTCAGTCACGGGGTTGAAACGACCCGAGAAACGTCCAGTCGAGGGGGAAGCCTGCAGTCCCCTGGTTAACAATGCTTTTATTCCTTCAGACATATCTTTACCAGCCATAACCTTCTCCAAAAATTCTTCAACGGATTTCTCTAGCTCGGTGTGCTCGACTGACATTCTCATTGTTAATAAATAAGTCGGGGTAGGTGAATAGATAGCGGGGTAAACAATAGATGGTGAGGTCTGATAGCACAGATTGACACACATAATCACTTTTTTTCTTGTTTCAGATAATCATGGGTAGAAAAAAGTGGTCCCGACACAACGTCTGATGGGTTAAATAAGTGAGAATCATAATGGATTCCTCCAATGGGTATGACTTCTTCCATCAATTTGAATTTGTCTGTTATGGCACGGTCTCAACGTCCCAAGCACGGTCTATTCTCCCATAAATTCATTTCCTATCCATTCAGAGTGTCATTCTAACAATTCGGGCGCCTCCAATGGTCATATAGCTTCGTCGAGGTGAAGTCCCATTCTGCGCAGTTCTGCTGTTCTAGCGAGGTTCAGAGCTTGCAAGCCTGCCTCCTGCGAGTCTTCTCTGTCACTTCCTGTATCTTTTCTAACTTGGATTTCTTCTTACTGAGCTTCCTTGCCTTCTTTCCTGTGATCTGAGTCTCTATATTCCTCTTTCCATTCTTATTCTTATCTTCTCTTAGCATAGTAGCTTCGCACTACTGATGTGCTCTTGAGGGATTCAAAGGTAATACCTCTTTTCTTATTAACTCCAAGGTGGGTATATTTCTTTCTTGCATGGGTAGGTCCTTCAAACCTTCTTGCGCTCTTTCAACCTCGACAACTAATTCTCTTGCCTTCTGTTGCTTCGACTCAACTTCTCGTTCTTCTATCATTCCTTCAAATCCCTTAGTTCTTTCTTTTTCTTTTCTGTAAATTCTTCCTCTACTTTCCTTATGGTCTGATCCTTCTCGATCCAAATCATTCCTAACAAAAGTGGAAAATGGGCATTGTTCTCAACAAACCTAATAACTTCAAATTCTTCGTGAGTCGATGTTCCATGGGTGATAAAAGGTACATTAGTAACACTTCCACATAGGGTTATCATCTTTCTTTTGAACAAGCCTATCCTTCCAAATTAAGGTACCACAATAGGCTTCCCAAAAATTTCCCAAGTGCTTTATGTCATAATATTCACTTGTGTTTCTTCATCCAAGACACAATCTATGTCAAACTCTCCTATTCTTGTACTTATGCATTGTTTTTCTTTCAAGATCTCTGGTAAACTAATATCATTGTGATCATTCACTACTTCTTTCAATTGTTCTAATGTAGTCTGAACTTTCTCAGATCCTTTCTCTTTCTGATCTTATAACATGCTCTTATTCTCTTGACTCATGTTCATTTTTTCTACTTTGCAAATCATCCTTGGGCAATCCTCAACTTCATGACCAATAATTTTACAACAAAGACAAATAAAACCTACACCAGGGCATTTCTTAGCAAGATGTCCCGGTCTTCTACAGTTATAACATAGTGTCAATCCTCTTTTTCTGTTGTATGTTCCCCAACTTCTTCTGTACTGAGCACTAGGATCACAGTGTTGGACCTGCAATCTACAAAAATTATTTCTAGGTTCCTGCATCCAATTATTTGTCCAAAATTTTTGTCTATGCATAGGAATAACATAGCTTTCTCTATTTCTATCAAATTTATTCAGATCAACTCTTTCTTCTAACTGTTGCCTAGCTTTCAGACTAGGACAAAATCTATCAGACATACCTAGATTCATGCTTTCAAAACAAAAATTTCCACTTATCTTATTCTTATCAAAGCACAAATATTTAGCTCTTTCAAGATATTACCTCTTTCTTTAGATCGGGTTTTCTTTCTTAGCATGGAGCTCCGCAAGTCAAGTAGAATAATGCACACTACAATAACATATCTACACACATAAATTCTCTTTTCTTTACTTCAGTTTCCAACAATCATAGTTTCAGGTCCCGGCAACAGAACCATTTGTTGGCCCAGGGGAAGACCCAAGGTTCAACGCTTCAACAACATACCAACAAAACCCTAAGTACCAACCCTTTCGGAAACACCTGCGAAGAAGGAAAAGTCTCACTCGAGGTAGAGGTGGGGGGGTTATAGGACTTAGGTGTTTGTAACCAAGCTGGGACACAGATTTGTGATTATAAGACTTCTATAGATTACTTAGGAAAAACATGCATCAATACATTAGTCTTATTCACATCGCATATCTAACCCTAAGTATAGATCAACGCAGTAACAATGATAACATACACTTCACACTTAGCAACATAAATTAGATCTAACATATTCAACATAAATAAAG
Source organism: Picea sitchensis (assembly GCA_010110895.2). Classification (NCBI taxonomy): domain Eukaryota; kingdom Viridiplantae; phylum Streptophyta; class Pinopsida; order Pinales; family Pinaceae; genus Picea; species Picea sitchensis. The sequence continues at coordinate 49,288 of SNQJ01S0041448.1, forward strand.
CACTAATCATTCATAGATCTATCTATCATATTCAATGATCAATGCACAAAGTGGATTCACAACATAAACATCATAACACAAATCAAACCATCAACACAGGATACACGTGGTTCACCCCAATGTGGGGCTACGTCCACCAACTACTTCTTCTTCTTTATTAGGCTTCAATATCTTACATTCATATGCTCATGTGCACTAAGCCATAGAGACAAGATTTGCACTGGATAGGTGATCTGCGCACTATACACCAGATCCACCTTCCCAAAATTAGGTCAAGGAACAAAGCCAACTCCTCTACTAAGCACATAGCCTTACATACACAATATGTTGCACTAGGCAACCCAAAACTACTTGCCTCTTGCACTTAGGTACTTACACCCCCTTTTTCTACATTACATTCCTTCTTATTTACACTATTACATTTACAAAAAGGCCTAATCATGGGTAACCCCATGGGCCGATATCCCGTAACCCATTACATAAACCCTAATGAACCCCTTGTTGGGTCCACAAAAAAAGTGAGATCCCATGATCTCAGCTTCGCCTGGGTGCTCCATCTTCGACCAGCCTGTCGAAGTCCAAAAGTGGTAAACCCGACCAATGTTTCCTCAAAACTTGGTCAAGGTCCAACAACTATAAGCGACCCTAAAAACCCCAATAACTGCCCAGTCTATTTTGTTGATCAAGATTTAGGCAATTGCATATTAGAAGAAGAAAATAAAAAAATAGGAATTTCAAAGAAAAATATAAATGTTAGAGAAGGGATGCGTAAAATGTTCTTCGATGGTGCTTCATCTTGTGAAGGAGCAGGAGCTAGAGTTTTATTTGTGGGACCAGGTGATGAGTATGTTATTCCTTTCTATTATAGATTACAATGGGATGATGATTATACCAATAATGTTTGTGAATATGAAGCTTTAGTTTTAGGATTAGAAGGTGCAAGAAAATAAAAAACTGAACCTTTGATAGTTTATGGTGATGTTGAGCTCATTGTAAAATAAATAAAACAACAATATCAAGCTAAGAATCCGAGATTGAGATCATATAGAAATTTTGCCTGGGATCTAATATAGAATTTCTTCTCATCTTTTAATATTCACTCTATTCCTAGAATGCAAAATCAACAAGTTGATTCTTTGGTCAAAGCTTCTCTGACTTTCATACCACCTACTATTTTGAAGATAAAATATCATATTGAGATGAGGCATATACCTTCAATTCCAAACAATGTTCAAAATTGGAAAGTATTTGAAGATGATGAACAAATCAAGCATTTCCTGGGAATGGTAGATGAGTTTTCTGAGACCCACATAGATCAAGAAAATCATAATGATCCTGCTTGAATTATGTAGGAAGGAGAGAACCCAGAGAAGTTCCAAGAAAAAATTTCAAATAACCGCATGCTCTTACTTAAAAACAATAAAATTCCCAGAGTTCTGATCCCTCTAGAAAGGTTGTTTGACCAGGATGGTATACCTTTAAAGTCTACTTTGTGACCTCTACCCGAAGAAGTTGAAGATTGTAATGTAGGAACTAATGAAAATCCCAAAATGGTCAAAATATCAAAATATTTTCCGGCACAAATAAAGAGTAAATATGGTGAGTTACTTAAACAGTATAAAGATGTTTTTGCATAGTCTTATGATGATTTAAAAACTTATGATTCTTCTGTTGATTGATGGTTTCTCAGGACATAATCGTATTGTTGTTCATGAAGATGATAGAGAAAAGACTGCAGTTACTACTTCATGGGGAACTTTTGTGTATGATAAAATGCCTTTTTGTTTAATGAATACAGGAGCAAATTTCCAGAGAGAAATGGATATCGCATTCGTCAGTGAAAGAGATAAGTTTGTTGTTATTTATCTAGATGATTTGACAGTTTTTTCAAATTCTGATGCAGAACATTTGGTGCATCTCAGACAAACTTTTGAAAAATGCAGAAAATTTGGTTTGTCTCTTAACCCCAAAAAATCACACCTTGCTATGCAAGAAGGTAAAATTTTAGGTCATATAGTTTCAAAAGATGGAATTAAGGTTGATCCTAAACGATTTGAGGCTATTGACCTGATTAATATTCCTAGAAATAGAAAAGATATTCAATCTTTTTTAGGTAAGATCAATTTTTTGAGGAAATTTATTCCTAACTTTGTTGAAATAATCAAATTGATTACAGATATGCTAAAAAAGGAAAGCGAAGTAAAATGTACTGCATAAGCCAAAACATATTTTGAGTGTGTTAAGAAATCTATAGGAGAAGAACCAGGTTTGGTAAGTCCGGACTATACAAAAGAATTCTTAATATTATCCTTTGCTTCTGAATATACTGTTGCAATAGTGCTCCTTCAAAAGAACGAAGAAGGATTCAAACAACCAATATCCTTTTTCAGCAAAATCCTCAGGGATGTAGAGCTAAGATATGATATTCTTCAAAAACAAGCTTATGCAATGGTAAAGGCTCTCAAGGATTTCAAAACATATATCTTTCACTCCAAAATAATCACTTATGTACCAACAAATGACATTAAAGATATCTTGGTAGATGGTTGGATAAAATTCAAGAGTTTGATTTTGAAGTGAAGCCAACCAAACTAGTGAAAGGTCAAGGTCTGGCAAGGATGTTAGCCTAATAAAATTTCATAGCGCTTGGAATAAATAACTTCGAATCACATGATTCTCTTCTAGATACAGAGGAAATTGACGATCAAGCACCTATAATTCAGATTGAAGATAAGTCTTCTTCCTCTTCCTGGTACCGTGATATTGTTACATACCTCCTTACACTTCAGTGCCCAAATGACATGACTCATTATAAAGCAATAACTTTGAAGCTACATGCAATTAAGTATTGCATTGTTGATGGAAAGCTATAATGAAAAGACCCTCTGGGTTTCCTTTTATGTCCTCTGATAGAATCTGAAATAGAAGGTGTCATTAACGAATTTCATGAAAGAGTATGTGGAGGACATCATGCCTGGAGAGAAACAACTTACAAAATTTTAAGGGCATGATATTATTGGCCAAAATTATTTACTGATGTAAATGCAAGGGTCATAGCTTGCAATTCATGCCAACTATTTGTTGGTAAGCAAAATCTTCCTGCCTTACCTTTAATTCCAGTAAACATTGAAGCTCCTTTCCATAAATGGGGATTAGACTTCATTGGAGAAATTCATCCACAAACGAGTGATCAACATAGATGGATTATAACCACTATTGACTATTTTACGAAATGGGTTGAATCCATTCCAACTCAAAATGCTACAGATTCAGTAGTGATAAATGTTTGGAAGAAAACATCCTAGCAAGATTTGGTTGTCCTAGGAAAATGGTTACTGATAATGCTCATCCTTTTAAATCAATGGCAATGATCAATTTCTGTCATAATTACAATATTATTTTAGGTCATTCTACAAGATTTTGATGACTATAATATAGAAATTTTTATCAGAAAATAAAAAAGCTTGGCATATACACTTAAAATACGCCTTATGGGCAAACAGAATTGGCACCAAGAAATATATAGGCATGTCTCCTCTCCAATTAGTTTATGGTACTGATGTTATCCTTCCTATTAATCTTTCTCTTCCTGTGATGAAACTCTAGCAGGATGTGAATGAAAATCCAAATGATGTTACAAGAAGAATAAATCAAATCATCGAAGTTAAACAAAATAGAGTAGAAGTGGATGATAAGATCCAAAAATACCAGGATAATATGAAAGCCCTTTTGATAAAAAAAAAGCTAAAGACAGGGAGTTTCTTCCAGGCGATTTAGTTTTAAAATGGGAAGCTAGAAAAGAATATGCAGGGAAACATGGCAAATTCGATCATCTCTGGTTCAGACCATTCAAAATTGCGGCTGCTGAAGGAAAATACTTATTCTCACTGGAAAACCTTAATGGTGAAATTCTTGATGCTCCTATCAATGGGCGTTATTTAAAACATTTCATGAAATAGTTACATTCTAGATTTCCATTGTATATATCAGATTATATTGACATTAGAAATTTTAATTTTCAATTTTTCTTTTCTTTTTATCTGAGTCATTTGATCATTTGTTGTAAATATTTTTTTAAATTTATGATTGCTTAACAACATTAAAACAAAAAATAAAAACATCTTTATCACATATCATCTCTATTTTACAGGATTATCTGATATTTAATATTTCATTCCTTTTGTAGAATAGGTCTTGTTGAACAAGGGATGAGGCTGAATAAAATCTTGATGCTCGTCTTTCAAGCATTTGATTTCTCTAAAAACAGGTGATAAATAAATAATCTACCTTGATGAAAATTCAAAAGGAAAATAAGGTATGAGTCCTTGCTCTTCTTATAGTTCAAATAAAATTTACAAATTCTTTTTGAAATCAAGGTGAAGGAATTTTTTCTCATGATAATATTATCACCTAACGAAAAAATCAGAGATGTATAAAATTTGAAGTGTCATGATGATAAATTCTAAATCCATCTCTAAAATAAAAATAAAATAACAATAAATAAACTCGAAGGAAGTCTGAACTAAATACACGAACTTGTGTAGGATTAAGATATCTTTAATTTGGATCCTTCAAATCTGTGATTGGGTCATTTTTTTTTTTTACCTATCCCCAAGTTCTTATCCACTTCATATTTTCTTTCTTCTTTCTTATTTTCTTTTAGTCCTCATAAGAATAAATAAACTTACCTTGACTCTGAAAACTTTAAAAACATATTTTCAAAACAAGATTAGGCGGAAATCTTTATGTTCCTTCGATTTTAATTGAAAAAGTATGTCTAGGCTAATCCTGATAATTTCAGCTCTGCTATCGGACTTTAAATTGACTAATTCGCTCAAGGTTGATCCCTGAAAAGATTAAAATTCCCATAAAAAAAAATTCCTATAGGCGAAGGTGTATTGAAAATTGGAAGAAAGTTAGTTTCAGAGTATTCTTAAAATTGTTGGCAGACCTTGTTTTCAAAAAATTTAAATAGATATCATTCCTTGTATGTTACATACAGATTGATTGCCCACACTTCAAAATATTAAAATATAAGACAAATGGTGAAAGAAAATTCATAATTTGATTGCCCCCATATTGTCCAAAAGAGAAGATGAAAGGAAATTTGTATATCAATTGTCCTCATCTCAGCAAAATGCAAAAGTGCTAATTAAAGTGGTGAAAGGAAATTCAATGGGAGAAGTAGATAACTTCACCGGGGTATTGGACATGCTCGTTGGCAGTGAAGCAATATCTATGATATCCGTAAGGCTGTCATACAAATCTATATATTATACTCTATTATCTAGTTCTCTTTCCAGTGATATTTATATCCCGAACCAACTAGGGATTCTCTAAATAAATATGTTACATCTGCTTAACCTTGAAGTGAACAAAGTCAGTGGAAGATGATATTTTAGTTTAAATTATTTTGATTATCTTAAACAATTATGAAATTACTTTTAGGAAAAGGAAATTTTAAATAGCCTAACTTCAGATCAATCATTAAGTATATTTTGAAGGTTTTTGAGATTTGGTTAAGTTCATTTTTCTATGTGTGACTAATTCTTAAATAAAACTAGAAAATATTTTCCAAAAAGCAATAATGACTCCATTTACCCAATAAAGGCACTTGGTATTCTTTTCTTTCGCGCCTCACAGGGAGCCAAAATCCCCAGATGGAGCCTATGTTAGAACACATATAATTTTGAGCTTTTGAACTTTAGATTTTGCCTCTTAGAAATAAAATAATTTTACCCAAAAAAGAAAAAATCTTGAAAAGTTGTCTTTTAAATTTAAAATAAATCCAATAATTTTTATTTATCAATAAGGCGCTTACAATATATATCATCAATGAGTTACTCTGATTTGATCAAAAAGTACTGGTGATATCCGAAGTTTACAAGCTTCCTAAGTTTTAAAATAAAATCTCTAACGGTTGCTTCAGACCTCCACGCTTCGGGTATTCCAACAAGTCTAAACAAAAAAAACCTCGAAACTCTGAAGTCCCGAAGATAGCCACTCGTGATAATTCCTAAAGAAATTACGGAGATGTCATGGGACACGTGTCTTTTAAAGTCTTTTCTTGGGTTGACAGGTGGCACTTATTTTTGACATTTACGCCGGATGATTCACACGTTTTCAAGTGACACATGACGCCTCTCTTTTCTTGACACATCATCAAGAATGACATCATCTCTACCATGTCACTCCGAAAGATTTCCCTGCGGGAGTTTTAACAAAGACTGAGTTCACAAAACCTCGAAGTATCGAAGCACCAAAGTAAATACAAAAGTAAAAAGTGTTATAAAGGATTAATAAAAAATTTAATAACTTAATCATGATTAAGTATTAATTAAGCACTCTACAGTTTGAACTTCAAGAGATTTCCATCCTGTCAAATCCTAAATTTTCGAAAGTCGAACCGACGAAGTATTAATGACATTTATGATTGATTAAGGTTAATGATTTCAAATAAAGATTGTGAATCACCAAGTAATAAATTCCATTAAGATTTTAATAAATTTTTCATCAGTAGATCTATATGAAAATCGATAGACTTTTTGAATAAATCACTTCGAATTTCAAAATCATTTTACCATTTGCAATTAGCAGTTTTTTATTCAGTGTAGAGATTACATACTTCTCTTGTTATAGGTAGGCTAATTTTATTTCCTTTAAGATTACATTTCCATGAAAATATGCAAAGAAGCTTGATGCATCAGGTGATGATTCCAATCTGAATGCGGATGTTCTGTCAGATACAACTCCACAAGTTACGAACACTATTAAGTCTTGGAAGCAGGTTTTCGATATTTTAGAGCATGAGATTATTAACTATCCAGATGAATCTGCTGAGAAATATGACGAGTCCTTATCATCCAAGCTTAAATTTATAGCACAGTCATAAATGCATAAGATCGTTGCATGGCCTAGAATTATACCCTACAATGATATGATAAGTTGGGCTTTGGAACGTGTCGACATCCAAACCAAAAGCATCATCAGCCACCAGAAGACTGTCGTTGGCTCTTTCCGACTGAAGAATCTACAAATAATGTATAAACTTTCCCATACCCCTAAATACACTTACAATGCCACATTTCTTCTATATTTTGAGAGAAGAGAATGCACTCAATACGGTAGAAATGGTCATGATGTAATCAAGACCTGGTGGGGACATCCGGAAAATTTTAGGACCGATGCTCATGGTATGTATGCCACAGTGTTCTTAGATTCTCATATGTTATGTATAGCCATGATGCTTTGTTGTTTGTTTGGGAAGAATAACCCTACACATTTCTCAGTTGAGTGGGTTGTTGGAATTACTAAGACAACTGAGAGGGGGGGGTGAATCAATTGTTACTATGCTTAAACAATTTTAAGTCAATTAAGCCATTTTTAATCTTTCTCCAAGTGACCATCAATATTATACAATATATGAAAAACATAAATAATGAGCATCACTCACACATAAGATATACACAGAGACAGATTTCCACGAGGAAACCCATAAAGGGAGAAAACCTCTTCTTCTTCGAAAATGATAGGCAGTCTTTTAAGTTCTGTACATCATCTATAATTGAGAACCAACTCAATGTGAGGCTACTACCTCTGTTTTACAAGCTCCAACTTGTTTGAGAGAACCAACTCTCTAGTTTCTCTAGCACCCACTAGAAGGAAGCACCAACTCCCTTAATGTTCCAGCACCAACTGGATGGAAGTACCAACTTCCAGTTACACAGGCTCCAACCTGTATAACAAAGAACACTTATTCTCGCTTGCACCACCCTGCCACCCTGGTTTTTCTGGTTGCAACCAGATGGAATATACAACTCCCTGTGTTCAAGCACCCACTTGAACCTCTAAGGACAACAATCCTCCCTAGCACCTCCCTACCACCCTTATTNAAGCTACAACTCCCTGTGTTCAAGCACCCACTTGAACCTCTAAGGACAACAATCCTCCCTAGCACCTCCCTACCACCCTTATTACAAATAAATGATTGAATAACCAACAACACAGATAAATCAATTCTTACCACTTCTTCACTATTCTGCAATTCTTCTTTGCTACACTATTCTTCTGCTCTATTCATACTTGGCTTGACTTTTTGTCTCTTTCTATCTGTTCTTTCTCATGCTCTTTGATATGTGCACATTTTGCTCTCTTCACCTTTTCTCCTCTGTTCAACTTTTGTTCCTTATCGCTGAGATTTCTTCACACTGCGCATACTGTAATTTTACTTTTTTACAGTTCAACTCATTTTTCCGTCAGAATAGCCAACCATGCACAGTCACTGCGTGTTTCTTTTATACACTACTACCACTTCAGTTACCCCTCAAAACCCTAGAAAAACAATGCTTCAGCAACTAAAACGCCAACCGTCCAAGAACCATGATTCGGTTCTACTAACTGAATCGTAACTGGATAATTAACTGTGAAGTGCAACAGTAGCCCTCCGGTCATATTCAAATTCACCTGCACCATTGGATTAAATCCGAAGGGTCTTGCATTTATCCCATATGCCCACTAAATGTTACCATGGGCCTAATCAAGATGCATTTCACATTTTGCAACTTTGGGACTCCTGTGATGAAGAGTCTCGGCTCTTCATGTTGCAAACTCCGAAATGGAGCTTGTCTCTTCGAGCTCTTCTCTACAGCTCTTTGACAATGTGACCATTGACGGTGACCAAGCACTTTCACAATTTTGCATTTCGACATTCCTATGATAAAGTGTTTCAACACTCCAACTCCCGGTATCCGAAGCCTACACCAAAAGGTGTTTTTCGCATTTCAGCATTCCCGTGGTGAAGTGTTTCGACACTCCAACTCTCGGTATCCGAAACTCCGAAATGGAGTCAGATCAACGGTCCGGTATTTCGGTGTTTCACATTTCGGCATTTCGACATTTCTGTGATGAAGTGTTTTGACACTTCCAACTCCCGGTATCCAAAAATTTGAAATGGAGTCAGATCAACGGTCCGGTATTTCGGAGTTTTGCAATTTCGCATGTCGCGAATTCCTGTTGTGAGGCATATTGACTCTCCAAGTCGCGATATCTGAAACTCCATGTCGCAATTTCGCATTTCGGAATTTCGTGATTTCAACAATTTTTGTGATGAGATATCTTGACGCTCCATGTCGCGATCCCCGAAACTCCGAAACTCCATGTCGCGATCCCCGAAACTCCATGTCGCAATTTCGTATTTCGACATTTTGTGATTTCGCATATCACGAGTTCAAGAGGTTAGGGAACCTCGTTCCTTTGACTTTTCAGTCAGTGAAATGACAATCTTTCGCCACGTGTCCTATGGACCCAATGGTCCAGATCTTATTGTGATTTCGAAACTTCATGGGCCTTTGTCGTGTCTGATCAATAGTCCAGATCAATCCTTGATCTGACGGTTAGGTTTATTTCACGATTTTGCATATCACAAGTTAGAGAGGTTAGAGCACTCCCTCCTTTGACCTCTCAGTTAGCTAAATGTTGATCTGTAACCACCTGTCCTTCCCGGAGATGGATGGTCCTCCTGCTTTCAGGATTTTGTAAACCCGCTTCACCTTGCACTTTAAGGAACGTGCAGGTTCTCCTGGATCCAATGTCGGTCGGACCTCAGGCTCAGATATGATGCATGAGATCTGTTCTCTTCTATTACGCGCTCCTCCTATTTGAATTCATATCCGACGGTCATCGGGAAATATAAATGGGATCCAACAATCACTATTTCTCTTCACTGTTGAACTTTCCATTGCCATGCTATTATCGCTGCGCTACTGATCGTGATATTTTCCATCAATGACAAACATGCATACTCTGCCTCTGTCTGAAAATATGCCAACAATATCCCCCTTTGGCATTGATGGAAACCCCTTGAAGAACATCCAACTATACCACTGTAGCATCCTTCAAGTTACCACACTTTGTCCTCCTTTGACATCAATGTCAAAGAAGAAACACACTCCCCCTGAGCTGTTGCAGTACATACTCCCCCTGTAAACTATGAGCAGCTTAGAAATACAACAGATATTCAATAAGTACTCCCCCTAACTAGGTGAACATATTATAAGAAATAAGTTATAACCCCCAACTTTTGACGAAGATATCCAAAAGGGGTTGTTGCTAACGATTTAGTAAAGATATCAACTATCTGTTCTGTGGAAGGGATATAATTCGGCTGAACAACTCTTTTGTGACTTTTTCTCTGAGAAAATGGTATTTTATTGGGATATTCTTAGTCTTGGAATGAAGAACAGGATTCTTGGAGACACTAATGGCACTAGTGTTATCACAGTGAATTGTAATTGGATCAGTATAATTTACCTTGAAATCTGTAAGAGTTTGAATCATACATAAAATTTGAGTAAAACAAGTAGCAACAACAATGTACTCTTCCTCTGTAGTTGTTAAGGAAATAGATCACTGCTTCTTACTAAGCCATGCTACCAACGAGTCACCCAGGAAGAATGCACCTCCACTGATGAAGTTTCTCTCATCCACACAATTTTCCCAATCTGCATCTGAATAAGCAGTTAACTGAAAATTCTGATTTCTGGGATACCACAGACCATAAGTCATTGTTCCCTTCAAGTATTTGAATATCCTTATGACATCTACCAAATGACTTTGTTTAGGAGAAGACCGATAATGACCTACCATTCCAACAACTTGTATTATATCAGGACGGGATGTTGTGATGTACATAAGTCTGCCTATCATAGAGAGATATGTCCTTTGATCAACATCCGATGAAATATCATCTTTACTGAGCTTGCAAACAACCACCATAGGTGTGCTAACAGGAGAGGAATCCTCCATCTGAAATTTCTTCAACATCTCTTTCAAATATTTTTCTTGAGAGATAAATATTCCTGCAGAATTCTGATT
>SNQJ01S0041448.1:61342-77381 GCA_010110895.2 Picea sitchensis
CCAACTCCCTTAATGTTCGAGCACCAACTGGATGGAAGCACCAACTTCCAGTTACATAGGCGCCAACTTGTATAACAGAGAACACTTGTTCTCCCTTGCACCACCCTGCCACCCTAGTTTTTCTGGCTGCAACCAGATGGAAGCTACAACTCCCTGTGTTCAAGCACCCACTTGAACCTCTAAGGACAACAGTCCTCCCTAGCACCTCCCTACCACCCTTATTACAAATAAATGATTGAATAACCAACAACACAGATACATCAATTCTTACCACTTTTTCACTATTCTGCAATTCTTCTCTGCTACACTATTCTTCTGTTCTGTTCATACTTGGCTTGACTTGCTGTCTCTTTCTATCTGTTCTTTCTCATGCTCTTTGATATGTGCACATTCTGCTCTCTTCACCTTTTCTCCTCTGTTAAGCTTTTGTTCCTTATCTCTGAGATTTCTTCACACTATGCATACTATAAATTTACTTTTCTATAGTTCAACTCATTTTTCAGTCAGAATAGCCAACTACACACAGTCACTACGTGTTTCTTTTATACACTACTACCACTTCAGTTACCCCTCAAAACCCTAGAACAACAATGCTTCAGCAACTGAAACGCCAACCGTCCAATAACCATGATTCGGTTCTGCTAACAGAATCGTAACTGAATAATTAACTGTGAATTGCAACAATAGCCCTCCGATCATATTCAAATTCACTTGCACCGTTGGATTAAATCTGCAGGGGTCCTGCGTTTATCCCATATGCCCACTGGTTGTGACCATGGGCCTAATAAACACGCGTTTCACATTTCGCAACTTCGGGACTCCTGTGATGAAGAGTCTCAGCTCTTCATGTTGCAAACTCCGAAATGGAGCTTGTCTCTTCGAGCTCTTCTCTACAGCTCTTCGACGATGTGACCACTGGCGGTGACCAAGAACTTATCCATAAAGCACTTTTGCAATTTCGCATTTCGGCATTCCTATGATGAAGTGTTTCGACACTCCAACTCCTGGTATCCGAAACCTACACCAAAAGGTGTTTTCGCATTTCATCATTTCGACATTTCGACATTCTTGTGGTGAAGCATTTCAACACTCCAACTCCCGGTATCCGAAACTCCAAAATGGAGTCAAATCAACGGTCTGGTATTTTGGCGTTTCGACATTTCTGTGATGAAGTGTTTCGAAACTTCCAACTCCCAGTATCCGAAACTCCGAAATGGAGTCAGATCAATGGTCCGGTATTTCAGCGTTTCGCAATTTCACATGTCGCGAATTCCTGTTGCGAGGCATCTCGACTCTCCAAGTTGCGATCTCCGAAACTCCATGTCACAGTTTCTCATTTCGACATTTCGCGATTTCGACAATTCTTGTGATGAGATATCTTGATGCTCCATGTCGCGATCCCCGAAACTCTAAAACTCCATGTCAAGATCCCTTAAACTCCATGTCACTATCCTCGAAACCCCATGTCACAATTTTTCATTTCGCCATTTCACGATTTCGCATATCGCGAGTTCAAGAGGTTAGGGAACCTCGTTCCTTTGACTTTCTGGTCAACGAAATGACGATATTTTTCCACGTGTCTTATGGACCCAACAGTCCATATCTTATTGTGATTTTGAAACTTCACAAGCCTTCGTCATGTCTGATCAATGGTCCAGATCAATCCTCGATCCGACAGCTAGGATTATTTCACGATTTTTCATATCGTGAGTTAGAGAGGTTAGAGCACTCCTTCCTTTGACCTCTCAGTCAACGAAATGTTGATCTGTAACCACGTGTCCTTCCCGAAGATGGACGATCCTCCTGATTTCAGGATTTTGTAAGCCCGCTTCACCTTGCACTTTAAGGAACATGCAGGTTCTCCTGGATCCAACATCGGTCGGACCTCGGGCTCAGATCTGACGCATGAGATCTGTTCTCTTCTTCTGCACGCTCCTCCTATCTAAATTCAGATCTGATGGTCATCGGGAAATCTAAATGGGATCCAACGATCCTTGTTTCTATTCACTGTTAAACTTGCCATTTCCATGCTATTATCGTTGTACTACTGATCGTAATCTTTGCCATCAATGAAAAACACGCATACTCTGCCTCTGTCTGAAAAAATGCCAACATGGGTAGCCATAATGAATGAAGTAGCTGAAGGTTATACCTTCAATTGGGATAAAATTTTATCTGATAATTCGGCCAAGGAAATTGTTGAGTATCAATCAGCCAAATCAAAAGGGAAACCTACTCCTTTTTACATGTCAAGATATATTATGGATGCCATTTGTTTCATGACCCCATTCCCCCTAATGAACTAGAGTTGGACCTCAGCCAGTTCTGAGCCAATACATTTCTATCACTCCAAATTATGGGAGGAAAATGCCAAATATTTTCTTTACAAAATCTGTCACTACGTGGTGGTACCCGTTCACATAGCTATCTATGGCCACCCTCCGCCGAGAATTTCAAAAAATATTATGGGGAATTTAGGAAAACTTCCAGACTCGTTCATTGAGGATAATTTCTCCTACATTAGAGAATTTGGTTGTTTTGTTCCTCCTCATGCCCCCCCATAGTTTTTACTTGATAGGATGGTATGCAGAGAAGTGGCATACCAAATATTAGCAGGAGGTATCAGCAAGGAGTTGAAAGCAGCTCAAAAAAATGTTTGGCCAACTTTTCCTATTCAAGTTGGTATGTTCACATTATTAGATTTTGTTCATTATAAAGTTGAGGTCATAGCCCTAGAAGATGTCAAATTAGTTGACATCTAATTTAAGAAGCATGCTCCACATAAGATAGTGGAAAATCATTTGGCTCAATTTAACATGAAGTGATGCATCCATGATAATTATCCTTATGACGAGATGTTTAGGGGAGTTAGATCTTATGAGGAAGTTCAAAGCAGATTCCAGACTCTGCCTCCTAACCAACAAGATGGTTTCCTCAACTTTCAAAAGCATAGACGAATCAGTTTTCCCAAGATATTGTAAGGAGAGTCAAAACCCTTGCTTCCTTCACAGGAAGTTAAACCCACAGGATCTAAGCCAAGTTGCTCCACTAAGCACACAATTGAAAAAGTCCTAAAAAGTGCAGAAAACGTGTTTCAAGAAATAAAAGCATCATTGTCAGGACTGAATGATCCATAAGTATTAGCTCGGTTCGAAGCTTTCATGAATATGGAACAAGTTGTTCCTCATTCAATGTCAGCCACTTCTGTTGACACCCTAAATACAACAGGACAAGAACATTCCACAACAATCATGTCTCCGATCATATTATTAACCCCTTTACATACCAGATTTGGAAATCCTAGTTCTGAACTCACTTATGTAAGTGACCTTAATCCTATCTTACCTGAAGAGATGCCTCCCTCGAGTTTCTTTTTCAACAAGAAATGAAATGCTATTGTAAAAAGAGAATCTCACCAAAAGGATGCAGTAGTCACCAAAAGGAAAATATTGGTGTATGATGGGAAAGACCAAGATGATCCTAAGTTTGCAAAGGAAGTTGCAGATTCATTAGGGTTGTAGGATTACTGAGAGGGGGGTTGAATTAGTAATACCAAAATTTAATCCTTTTTAACCATATAATCCAAGTGAAATTTCAATGTAGCATTATCATCCAATAACTGCAGCGAAAATAACCAATGAACAAATGAACAATCATACACATACAAAGTACACCAGTGTTTTACGTGGAAACCCAAAGAGGGATAAAACCATGGAATGCTTTTTCTTATATGTTTTGAAGAATTACATTCATTGGAAGCACCAAATTCCTTTGTTTTCCAGCTGCAACTGGAAGGAGGATCCAACCCCCTAGTTTCCCAAGCTACAACCTGAGGGAAGCTCCAACTCCCTAATTCTCTAGCTACAACCAGAAGGAGGCTACAACCCCCTATGTTCTTTGGCAACAACCGAAAGGTGGCTACAACCACTTGTCCTTGCCCTATCCAACCTCCCTGACGTAGAAGTAGAATGATGAAACCACTGTCACACTATCACTGTAAGATATACCACTATACAACTGTATCAACTTGTACCACTGACCTGCATCCAACTTGTACAACTTCCATGTAATCAATTTGTACCTGAAATGAACATGTATCAACAAATATACAACATGTATGTGACCTGTAGTGTTGCAGCACGCGTATGTATGTGCCCTGTCTATTATGCAGCCTGCGTATGTACGCAACCAAACTGTTATGCAACCTGCGTATGCCTTCTAAAAACTAGGTTTTTCTTTCTTCTAACAACTTCTGACCCTGTGTAACTTATTTCACATAGATCTGTAACATGTCACTGTATCCAGATTGTAATTGTACCCTGTGTATGCATCCTCATACATAACCTTTACCCAAAGCATATATATCTCTCTCTAGTCATGTGCCATATAGGTGTGTGTAATCATGAACAAGTATAATAACCCTCACATGATCTAGTCATCAAACCCTTTCTGATATTCAGCCTCTCAATACATCAACCACTTCACAAATACAAGCTCTCAACCATGTACCACAAAAAACCTTATCCATATGCCAAGAAATACAAGATGTTCCTCAACAAGAAGTATCAATGATAAATATACCAACACTGTATTTCTGTAGATCTGACTTATACAGAAGATCCCATGCATCCACTAGTCTCTCTAGGGAGAATTCTCAAATATTCATAACCATTTCTCATGCATACATAAAAATCCAACTATTCATAGAAATAAGACATACCTTTTGAACCAGTGGATGGATATGATCTATCTGAGCACTGTAGACCTTCCTAGGAGCTTGATCTCAAAATCTAGAACCTCTGCATCTTCATCTCTTTAAGTTTCCATGGCTTTACCAGCATGTACGCACCCTAATACACTTCCAGCCCGCGTATGTATGCACCCTAATATATTGTCAGCCCGCGTACTGTACGCACCCTAATACACTGTCAGCCCACGTACGCCTCAGAAAATAGTGTTTTTTAGTATTCTCTATAATTCTAAGAATTTCTCTGTCAACCCTTCGTACTACCTCGGACTTTGGAAAATTCATATGTATCAATGAGTACTTGCAATAAGCCTCACACAACAAAATATATTCAATGTGTTCAAGTGTAATTAAATGAGAGATATTTTTCTCTTATTTATACTTTCATGTAGCATTATACTTTCCTTATTTTAGGGAGTTCTCCATTTACTTTATTATTTAAATAATTTATTTTGAAAACACTTTGACTTTTAGGGGATTCTATATGACTCATGAGGGTTCTCCAACTTCATATGGCCATAACTCTCTAACTGTGAGGAGTTATGTGACGTTTCACATACCATTGGAAATTGCATGACAAGCATTATCCATCTAGGATAGTTTCAATGAAAAATTCACTTACCTTAATCTCATTATTCAACAATTAAGCATGGGTTCTCTAACCATACTTCTAGGATAACTCAATCAGCAAAGCGTCTTCCTGTGAGAGATTTCACCATAAGGGGACCACTTTGGAGTTCATCATTTTGTACTTCTTATCAACCATGACAAGACAATAATGATTCATCTTTACATCAAACAAACTTGGGTCCATTACCCAAAACTTTGTGCTACCAGAATTTGCTACCAGACTTTCTTCAAGGGTTGACATCAATGAAAACCAACCTTAATCAACAATCCCCCCCTTTGGAATTTATGGCAACACTCTGATGTAATACTGAAATCATGTCACTCATGCTCTCCCTAGAACCATGCCTACATCTCTGTGACCAATGCTCCCCCTGGAACCATGCCTCTGTCCTCTGCATCTGATAATTATCTCCCCCTTTGTCATCAATGGAAAAGGTATCTTTCCATTTGGGTCTGCTCCCCTTAACTGACTCGTTTGATCTCCCAAACTGAAGTGTCCTCTTTATGGTGCTTCCTCGTGTACATATAAGACATATAAGATAATCATTCAAAGTCATTCATTTTGGAGTATAAATAACTTCGAGTCTCTGGAGAAGATAATCAAAGGCTTCCCGTGGAAGCGGTTTTGTAAACATGTCTGCCATTTATTCTTTTGTGCCCACATATTCAAATCTGATGTTCTTTTCGGCAACCTGTTCATGTAGAAAGTGATACTTGGTTGGAATGTGATTTGTCTTGGAGTGCATCACAGGGTTATTTGAGATACTGATGGTGCTTATATTATCACAATAGATTGGAATGGGATAATCATACTCAAGTTGTATATCTGTCAGAGTTTGTTTCATCCATAGAACCTGTGTACAACATGCTTCTGCTGTAATATACTCTGCCTCAGTTGTAGATAGAGATATTGATGATTGTTTATTGCTTAACCATGATACTAAACACTCACCAAAGTAGAACGTTGCTCCATTGGTGCTTCATCGGTCATCAATACAACCTGCCCAATCTTCATATGTGTAGGCAATAAGTGATAGATACTTTCCTTTTGGATACCATAATCCAAACTCTTATGTTCCTTTGAGATATCTGAAAATCCTCTTCATTGCTAATATATGTGATTCCCTTGGTGCTGCTTGAAATCGTGCCACCTGTCCAACTGTCTGCATTACATCTGGTCTGGATGATGTCACATGTAGTAGGCTACCAATCATTGACCTGTATTGCCTCTGATCTGTAGACTTTGAATCATCATCTTTGCTTAACTTGCATTTGGTTTGCATGAGAGTGATAACTAGTTTGAAATATTCCATTCTGAACCTCTTTAGCATTTCTATGATATACTTGGTTTGAGAAATAAAAATTCTTTGGTTTCTTTGACGTATATGAAGTCCCAGAAAGAAGGATAGTTCTCCAAGTAATGAAATTTCAAATTCATTTTGCATATCCTTTGCAAATTTATGGCTTAACCTATCATCATCACTACCAAAAATAATATCATCGACATAAAATTCAATTAATAAAATACTATCTTGAATTACCTTAAAGTAGAGGTTGTTGTCTGCACTTCCTTTTCTGAACCCTGCTTGCTGTAAATATTTATCCAGTCTAGAGTACCATGCTCTAGGAACCTGTTTTAGACCATACAAGGCCTTCTTTAATTTACACACATAATCTACGTTCTCTGACAATTGAAATCCTTCTGGTTGTTCAATGTAGACTTCTTCTTCAAGTTCCCCATTCAAAAAAGATGATTTCACGTCCATATGATACACTTTAATATTTTTGGAGCATGCATAAGCTAAAAGCAATCAGATTGCTTCCATTATGGAAATTAGGGAAAATGTCTCTTCAAAGTCGATTCCTTCAACATGTGCATATCCTTTACATACCAATCTAGCTTTGTTCCTTGTAACATGTCAATCTTCATTCAATTTATTCATGTATACCCACTTTGTGCCAATCACATTCTTATCCTTTGGTCTTGGAACCAATTCCCAGGTGTCTTTTTTCTCTATTTGATCCAATTCTTCAATCATGGACTTATTTCAAAATTCATCCTTGATGGTTTCTTCAAAGCAAGTTGGTTCAATCATATATGTGAGTTCTAGGTGTGTTTGTTGTGGTGAAAACATTCTTCTTCTAGTCTCAACTCCGGTGTCTTTGTTTCCGATAATCTAATCTGAAGGATGATTCTTCTATACTCATCTGCTAGGTGTCTTTGGAGTCACTTGTTGAAATTTCTCTTCTGCTTCTGTTGGATCCTCTTCATCTTCCCCTTCATTTTCATATTTTGTTTCTTCTTCGTAAATTTGTTCCATTGATTCATTTTCTTCTTCTTTTAATTCTTGTCTACCTGTTTCATCAATTGTTACGTTGATGCTTTCCATAATGTTTTTCAATCTCAGGTTGTAACACTTGTATGATTTCCTTGTACTTGAGTAACCAACAAGTACTCATTTGTCCACACAAAAGTCAAAATTTCTCATTCTTCCATCTTCTCTTCTGATGTAGAATTTGCTTCTAAAAACTCGGAAGTGCTTCGATTTGCTGGTCTTCCTTTCCATAGCTCGTAGGGGGTTTTGTCATTGTTGTTTCTGAGCATTATTTTGTTTTGATTATGAACTGTTTTATGCATTGCCTGTGTCCAAAAAATATCTGACAATTTGGAATCCATTAGCATTGTTCGAGCCATTTCCTATATTGTCTTGTTCTCTCTTTCAACAATTCCATTATGTTGAGGTGTCATAGCAACAAAGAATTTTCTTTTTATTCCATGATTGCTGCAATATTCCATAAATTCCTTTGAAGTGAACTCTCCTCCATTATTATATCTCAAGTATTTGATTTTTGAATCCATTTCATTTTCAACCATTTCCTTGTAGACCTTGAAGTTTTCAAAATCTTCTGACTTATTCTTGAGAAAGAAAACTGCAGTCATTCTTGTATAATCATCAAATAATAACATACAGTATTTCTCACCTTTTAAACCCTTTGTTGTAGTTGGTCCAACTAGATCAATATGCACAATTTCTAGTGGTCTTGTTGTTGAATATTCCTTTGATTTGAACCTGGTCTTTGTTTGTTTTCCTTGTTGACAATGCTTGCATAAAGTGTTGGTTGGTTTCGTGATCTAGGGCATTTCTCTAACTACTTCTCTTTTTCTCACTTTGACAAGGTTATCAAAATGTATGTGACACATTCTTCTGTGCCATAGCCAATTTTCATCTTCCTTTCCTAGACAACACTTTTCATTTCCAATTTCACTTAACACATATATGTTGCTTGAAGTTCTCACAGTTGTAGCAATCAATTTTCCTGAACCTTATTTTCTTATCTCGCAATTTTGTGAATCGAAAGTAACTTTATGACCTGGTCACACATTTGAATCACACTTAGAAGATTATGTTTCATATCTTCTACTAGTAGAACATTTTTTTCCTTTGTATTCTTGTTCTCAATTATGACTGTGCATTTTCCAATGATTTTAGTTGAATCGTCATTTCCAAAGGAGATTGATCCATCTCTTTCCTTTATTAATGTAAGAATCCTATCTCTATCACCTGTCATGTGTTTTTAACAACCACTGTCAACATACCAACCACATTTCTTTTGCTTATCTTGTAGAGAGAGTGTGCATTCTTCATTGTTGTACTGATTCTTCTTTCTTATCCATGTCCTTTTTTGAGGTCCCTATCTGTGATTGTTGTTGTTCTGTTTAGGTTCTCTAGGAGAGATTTTCATTCTGAAATATATGGCCACGTGCCCAATGTTGTTACACTTGTATCATTCCACTTCAGTGCTCAATGATTCAAACCTGTTGTAACTTCTTATCTGTGTTTCACTAGGTCTTCTTGTATAACCCTTTTATGTATGACTTTCAAAGTTGCTTATGTTCCTGTTGTTAGCTCTGCAATTTACATCTTTATGTCCAAAATTATTACATGCATAACATAAACCAAAAAACATAGTTTGATACCTAGGAGTTGAAGATATTTTGAAATGAGGTGCTCTTATGAATCCTTCTTCTTCCTGAGACCTATCTGTTTCTGTTGGTCGTTGATTCTGAAATCTAAATCTTCTCGGTGGAGGAGTGTTCCTGTAATTTTCTCTGTATAACTTCCTATCCCCTTTGATTGTTTCTACATAGATTTTTGGGTATGTTTCTTGTTCTGTTGTTTTGGAGCTTGATCCATTTTCTCTCTGATTGTATCCAAGTCCGGACTTGTCATGATTAGGCCTTTAACTGTTGATAATGTCATTGAAAGCTTTTGAGTTGTTCTGCATATTTTTCTTTTGAATATCCTTTCTTAATGTGATAATTTTTTCTTCCAAATTTTCAATGATGCTATCTCTTCCTTCTAGATGTTCTTTGAGTGCTTCTTCAATTCTTTTATCTTCTTCAATTTGAACCTTCAAATTTGTGATCATTTGTTCTAATTCCTGAGTGTCTTGTTTATTGTCTAGTTCCACTTGTAGCTTCTTGTTTTTCCTCTTTTCTCTTCTGATAACTTCTATGGCACTCATCAATTCTTCTCGGTAGTCAACTTATGCCTCTTCAATTTCTTCTTTGGATTCTTCATATTCTACTTCATAGTCTTATTTATCAGAGTCTTCTACTACTATGAATAGAACTCTTTATGTCTCACTTTCACTGACTTCATCTTCATCTGATGATGAGATGTCTTCTTTGGTGCATAAGATTTTCTTGAAAACTTTCTTTGTGGTTCTTTTGCCTTTATATGTTTGTTTGTTTTTTTAGTCACCTTCATCATTTCTCTTTTTCTTATAAGGACATTTGTTATCAAAATGACCAATACCATAACAATTAAAACAAATTAATGGAAGATTACCTCTATACCTATCGTTGGTTCCCTTGTTCAGTATTCCAACAAAGTTGGCCACTTCTTCATCATCTTTCAAGACGTCACTGTCGCTGCTATGTTTTTTTTCTTGTTGCTTTCCCTTTTTCTTTGATATTTTGGATTCTTTGAAGGCTGCTTCTTTTACATATGGATTTTCCTGTTCATCTCTCATTTCATATGTTGTGAAGATTCCATGTAGTTCGTCCATGATTATTGAGTTTAGATCTTTTCTTTCTTCTAGTGTTGATATCTTAGGGTCAAATATCATAGGAAGAGATCTTAATACCTTTTGAACAATTACCGATTCTTTGATTTCTTCTCCCAATCCCATGATTGCATTTACTGTTTCATCAACTTGTAAGAAGTAAGCTGCAATATTCTCATCTTCCTTCATCTTTAGTTGTTCGAACTGACCTCTGTAAGTTTGAATCTTTTCTTCTTTGACTTTTGAATCTCCTTCATAAATATTTTGAAGCTTGTCCCAAATATCTTTAGTGGATTTACAATGTGCAACTTTGGTCAATATCATTTCACCAAGACCATTCAAAAGGGCATTTGTGGCTTTGGAATTATTCTGGCCGAGTTTCATTTCTTTGTCATTTGTTGGCGGAACTGCTGGTACTGTGTATCCATTTACAATTGATTGTCAAATTTCAAATCCATGTGCCTGTATATATGTCTTCATCCTTATGCTCCAAAATGCATACTTATGTCCATCAAACTATGGTATTCCATTTTTATACAAGTTATTTCTCTCCATCATCTACCTTTCAGTGGTTAAACTGATTTTTTAAGGAACCTTCTCTGATACCAATTGTTGGATTACTGAGAGGGGGGGTGAATCGGTAATAGAGAAATTTAATCCTTTTTAACCATATAATCCAAGTGAAATATCAATGTAGCATTATCATCCAATAACTGCAGAGAAAATAACCAATGAACAAATGAACAATCATACACATACACAATACACCAGTGTTTTATGTGGAAACCCAAAGCGGCAGAAAACCACAGAATGATTTTTCTTGTATGTCTTGAATAATTACATTCATTGGAAGCAACAACTTCCATTGTTTTCCAGTTGCAACTGGAAGGAGGCTCCAACCCCCTAGTTTCTCAGGCTACAACCTGAGGGAATCGCCAACTCCCCAATTCTCTGGCTACAACCAGAAGGAGGATACAATCCCCTATGTTCTCCGACTACAAGTGGAAGGTGGCTACAACCACCTGTCCTTGCCCCGTCCAACCGCCCTTACATAGAAGTAGAATGATGAAACTATTGTCACACTATCATTCTGAGATATACCACTGTAGAACTGTATCAACCTGTACCAATGACCTGCATCCAACCTGTACAATTTCCCTATAATCAATCTGTACCTGAACTGAACATGTATAAACAAATATACAACAGGTATGCGACCTGTAGTCTTGAAACACATGTATGTACGTGCCCTATCTATTATGCAGCCCGCATATGTACGCGACCAAACTGTTATGCAACCTTCATATGACTTCTGAAAAATAGGGTTTTTTTTCTTCTGAAAACTTATGACCTTGTGTAACTTATTTCACATAGATCTGAAACCTGTCACTGTATCCAGACTGTAACTGTACCCTGTGCATGCATCCTCATACATAACCTTTACCCAAAGCATATATATCTCTCTCTAGTCATGTGCCATATAGGTGTGTGTAATCATGAACAAGTATAATAACCATCACATGATCTAGTCAACAAACCCTTTCTGATATTCAACCTCTGAATACATCAACCACTTCACAAATACGAGCTCTCAACCATGTACCACAAAAACCCTTATCCATATGCCAAGAAATACAAGATGTGCCTCAATAAGAAGTATCAATGATAAATATACCAACATTGTATTTCTATAGATCTGACTTATATAGAAGATCCCATGCAGACACTAGTCTCTATAGGGAGAATTCTCAAATCTCCATAACCATTTCTCATGCATACATAAAAATCCAACTATTCATAGAAATAAGACATACCTTTTGAACCAATGGATGGATCTGATGTATCTGAGCATTGTAGACCTTCCTGGGAGCTTGATCTCAGAATCTAGAACATCTGCATCTTTATCTCTTCAAGTTTCCATGGCTTTACCAACATGTACGCACCCTAATACACTGTGAGCCCATGTACGTACGCACCCTAATATACTAGCATCTCACGTACTATACACACCCTAATACACTGCCAACCTGCAAATGCCTAAAAAAATAGGGTTTTTTAATATTCACTGTAATTCTAAGAATTTCTCCATCAACCCTTCCTACTACCTCAGACTTTCACAACTTCAGAGGTATCAATGAGTACTTGCAATAAGCCTCACACAAAAAAATATATTCAATGTGTTCAAGTGTAATTAAATGAGAGAGATTTGCCTCTTATTTATACTTTCATGTAGTATTATACTTTCCTTATTTTAAGGAGTTCTCCATTTACTTTATTATTTAAATAATTTCTTTTACAAACACTTTGACTTTTAGGGGCTTCTATATGACTCATGAGGGTTCTCCAACTTAATATAGCCATAAATATCTAACCGTTAGGAGTTATGTGACGTTCCACATACCATTGGAAATGGCATGACAAGCACTATCCATCTAGGATAATTTCATTGAAAAATTGACCGACCTTCATCTCATTATTCCACAATTAAGTATGGTTTCTCTAACCATACTTCTAGGATAACTCAATCTACAAAGCGTCTTCCCGTGAGGGATTTCACCATAAGGGGACCACTTTGGAGTTCATCTATTTGTACTTCTTATAAACCATGACAAGACAATAATCAGTCAACTTTACATCAAACAAACTTAGGTCCATTACCCAAACCTTTGTGCTATCGGAATTTTATACCCGACTTTCTTCAAGGGTTGACATCAATGACAACCAACCTTTATCAACACTTTTTCCACTATCAATCAATGGTCAGTGGAAAATTAAACCAAACAACTGCAACATAAATGCCTCTTGGTAGAGAAATTGCAAAATGAGATACATAAGATAGAACAGACTGTTAGAAGCAGGATGAACCAAGACGTTGAACAAATCCTGGCTAGATATCAACATCAAATGAAGCATTTACAGGATAACCTTGAGTTTCTCTACCAAAGTTCACATACCAACAAAGGTTTGATCACCCAGCGTGACAATTTGATTGAGAAGCTACAGGCCAAATTGACCCTGACAAAGAACACAACAATAGATATTATTGCCTTCAAAACACAAGCATCAAAAATCAATGAGAAGCTGGAAGTTGCCCAGCAGGATCTCTATAAAAAAGTAGATGCTATTTAGAAATGCTATCAGCTAGTAGACCTTTCTCTAAAAAGTATTTATGTCAAGGAAAAAGAGGCTTGTGTAGCCAAGTCCAAGTTTCAAGAAGTCATCATATGGAAGCATAGAGCTAATAACCCTGGTCTTACCCCCCTCTCACATTCTGAACAAGTAAAAGGAAAAATGGCCCTAAAATCCTGGGAAACAAATATGGAAGAAGGCAAGAAACTTGCCATAGATGAAAAAGAGGCTTGTATAGAGGCATTATCTTCAATAAATAAAAAGTTGTTTGAGTTTGAAGGAAACAGTATATCAGAGGCATTGGGGAATATTGAAATAGAAATGAACCAGCAAAGCTCTAGAAAGAAAAAGGAAAATACTCAGGTGGTGATCTAATAGATGAGCCAGATTGATTTACCTAAAATAAATTAATTGTTGGTTAATCCAAGTTCACAATATCAGGTCACAGTCCAAGAAGTGAACAAGATCCAGGAGAAGTTGCCACAAATACATAAGAATATGTTCACCTTTGAATTGAATGAAAGGGTCAATCCTTCAATATGTGTGGTAGCATTGATGGACATGTGCACCCAATGCAATGAATAGAGAAAAGTGAGTGTATCTTGGAGAAAATGAAAGAACATACACAACGTCCACTTCCTCCACCCACGCTACATGTCACTTACCCGGTCTATCCCTACCACCTACATTATCGTATCCACTCATCCCACCTCCTTATTGACACTCGTCCCCACATCATCCTATTTGTGAACAATTAATCCTCCTCGTAAATGTTATCCATCCCATGACGAGCCAACGCTAAGCTACCTATTCAATTACCACCCCCATATCTTCAACTGCAATTATTTATCCCAGGGACAGATGGCAATAGAATCAGATGGAAAAGACAGTAAGCTAATGCTTGTGGTGGCCTTAATGGATATGTGTGCACAGTTTAAATAACAAAGGAAAACAAGTGCATATGCAAGCAAATGAAGGGACAGATGAAGAACCAACACATCTCAACACTATCTGCATGTTGTTATTTCATTCAGATTGTATTTTATTTTTAGGCAGATATTGTAGGAAGTCCAACAGTTTTCAGTTGAGACGGGTTTTGTATAAATAGATAGGGTTTTTTACTCACACTTAGAAGATTATGTTTCATATATTCTACTAGTAGAACATTTTCTGCCTTTGTATTCTTGTTCCCAATTCTGATTGTGCCTTTTCCAATAATTTTAGTTGAATCATCATTTCCAAAGGAGACTGATCCATCTCTTTCCTTTCTTAATGTAAGGAACATGTCTTTATTGCCTTTCATGTGTTTTGAACAACAACTATCAACATACCAACCACGTTTCTTCTTCTTCTCTTATAGAGAGAGTGTGCACTCTTCATTGTTGTATTGATTCTACTTTCTTATCCATTTCCTTTTTTGAGGTTCTTGTCTGTGATTGTTGTTGTTATGTTGTGGTTCTCTAGGAAGGATTGTCATTCTGCAATATTTGTCCATGTGTCCAAAGTTGTTACACTTGTAGCATTCCACTTCAGTGCTCAATGATTCAAACCTGTTGTAACTTATTCTCTGTGTTTCACTAGGTCTTGTTGGATAACCCTTTTGTGTATGACTTTCAAAGTTTCTTGTGTTCCTGTTGTTATCTCTGCAATTTACAACTTTATGTCCAAAATTATTACATGCATAACATAAACCAAAAAAAAATAGTTTGATATCTGGGAGTTGAAGATCTTCTGAAAGGAGGTTCTCTTATGAATCCTTCTTTTTCCTGAGACCTATCTGTTTCTATTGGCCATTGATTCTGAAATTTGAATCTTCTCGGTGGAGGAGTGTCCCTGTAATTTTCTCTGTAGACCTTCCTATCCCCTTTGATTGATTATGCATATCTTTTTGGGCATGTTTCTTGTTCTGTTGTTTTGGAGCTTGATCCATTTTATGTCTGATTGTATCCAAGTCCAGACTTGTCATGATTAGGCCTTTGAATGTTGATAATGTCATTCAAAACTTTTGAGTTGTTCTCCATATTTTTCTTTTGAATATCCTTTCTTAATGTGACAATTTTTTCTTCCAAACTTTCAATGATCTTGTCTCTTCTTTCTAGTTGTTCTTTGAGTGCTTCTTCAATTCTTTTAACTTCTTCAATTTGAACCTTCAAATTTATGATCATTTGTTCTAATTCCCGGGTGTCTTCTTTCTTGTCTAGTTCCGCTTGTAGCTTCTTGTTTTTCCTCTTTTCTCTTCTAATAAATTCTATAGCACTCATCAATTCTTCTCGGTAGTAAACTTATGCCTCTTCAATTTCTTCTTCGACTTCTTCATATTCTACTTAGGAGTCTTCTTTATCAGAGTCTTATACTACCAAGAATAGAATTCTTTTTGTCTCACTTTCACTAACTTCATCTTCATTTGATGATGAGATGTCTTCTTTGGTGCATAAGCTTTTCTTGAAAATTTTCTTTGTAGTT
>SNQJ01S0041448.1:77391-108206 GCA_010110895.2 Picea sitchensis
AAGAAGGCAGTGCAAGCAAGCAACAAACCAATAATTGTTTCAAATGAAGTAATCGATCTTAAGCAAGAACAAGAAATGATTGTTGAATGGAAAATCAATCATAAGTTGCTTCAAGATAAGCTCATGTCGTGCAGATATTTCAACTATCAGCTCATTTGCAGTTGTCTTTTTGATGTTGTCATTAGTAATGTTTTCTACATGGATGATAGTGGCTTCAGTAAGATGTATCAAGGTTCAAATGGCTAACAATATACTGTCAGTTGTCATGATTGTGTTACAGTTGATCTTGATGAGACAGGTGCACATGACTGAGTTTAGAGACAGAGGACAAGCCGGGTGGCCTATCCTGAGCTTGTTGACTGGTCAGTAACCTTTTGGGGACCAAAAGGTCTTTTAGTGGGGAGGTGTGATCCAGAATCGGATCCAGAAGCCTGACAGGGCTAAAAAAGGCTCAAAAATGAAAGTGCTCGAAATCCGATGAAACCAATGCCATTGTGTCTATCTCGTCTTCCTGATTCCGGCCATATATTTACTTCGTCAAACGATCTCTGTATGCGAAAGATATCGCGTTCTATCCAAAAACCCAAACAGGAAAAAAAAGGGGATGACTGTACAGTCCGTACAGTCCCACGTGGCAGGCTGAATGTATAGGCCATACGACCGTACAGTTGATGTGGCAACTCCTGAAGACGACACGTGGTAGGTGATGTGGCGTACGGAAGACAACTAGACCAGTCAGAGGGTGACATGTGTCACCACTGTAAGGGTGACACGTGGCACAGGATGACGTGGCATGATGATGTCAGCAGGCAACTGGGAAAGTATGGTGACAGGTGGCAGAGCACGTGGCAGACTGGTGGATGAATCAGCGTTCGACACTTGGCACTTTTTGATTGGGTTTTGAGGTGCCACGTGGCCCAGTCATGGGCTGCCACGTGGCACCCTATGGTTGGCTCGTGGTTTGTGCAAAACTATATGGTCTCCACCGGGGTCGAACCCCCGACCTTCCTCCACGCAATGGACTGGCAGGACCGGGCTAACCACCCGGGTCACTAATGTTCCTTTTTAACTATACGGCGAAATTTATATTTGAATTTGAATGAAGTTTTATTCGGAGGGGGAAAGGGCTGGGGCTTAGCCCCAGCCCTCGACACGGTTTAATACATTACCACACGACCACATAGCTCGCATTTGGGGGGTTTACCATATGGGCGGGGGTGTTGGCGGATAGGGCCTGGACCTCAGTTCTCAGACGGTCGCATGTGACTCGGGATCATATTCCGAACAGGGCGCGCGGGTAAGTTGTTGGCCCCGGTCCTATGCACATGCCCGATGACCAGGAGCCATCCCGGACAGGGGGGCCGGCGTACAAACGGTGCAGTACCCGGCCACATGGCCGCCTCCCATATGACCAGGAGCGCGCGCCAAAGAGGTTGCACCCTACATTTACTCAAAAATGGGTTTTTTTTATAATGTTTTGATTTTCCATTGATTTTATGCCTGTTTTAATGGATTTTCTCCATTTTTGGGAGATATTGGGCATTTTTGGAGCCCAACTTTTGGGAGGAAGTTGGGGATGGATATCCAACTTCATATCTATATAAACGAGGCCTTTTTTAGGCCATGAAGGATATTCAGAGCAGAGTTATGCTGAAGGGAAGCCAAGCCAAAGCCATTTTTATGCAGGGAAGCTATTGAGGAGCAGACGCTTGCAGGCCATTTCTGGGAGCTCCGGACGTCCGTTTTTTGTGTCGTTTTCTTTGCAGGGCTCTAGAGATCTGGAAGAACATGAAAAGATTAGTCTTGTAGCCAATTGGCACTGCTGCGATGTACTTTTGAGCTTTTGAACAGAAATAAAGAAGCCTCCCCCACAGAGACGTAGGCAAAGTTGTGCCGAACTCCGTTATCAATTCTCTTGTTATGGTTTGCTATCTATTATTTCATTTCAGATCTTCATATGTGTATATGGCTGTCATAATTCCTCTCTTTTCCTCATTCTTTCATTAATCTTCTCAATTGGATAATTAACGCATGGAAAATTAAAACTCAACCATAGTCATTAAAAGATCCTACGGATCATTTATAAATCATTTCTACATCATTTGACATTATAATTGCGACTCAAATAACGAGATACAACCTCTGTACTATCTTATCATTAATTTCATTTAAATATTATTTCTCAGAAAACTGAAGGTAGAAAAAGAACTCATAAAAACATTTCATTTAAAACCTTTGATGCCTGACATTATTCTTTGAGCCTTAGAATCAATATCAAGAACAAAATTGGGACTCAAATACTCACAAATACTAGTGGTCAAGGTCTCACAAACAATAAGATCAAACTCAAGTAGAAATTCAAGATTGCTCGGGCCAATAGGGGAAAGCAAGGGCTCTCATGCCCCCATTGGATAAGACACTTGATCAATTGTTGAGACCTTGTATCGAGAAGTTAAGCATGAATATAAATGCTCCTTATTAGAATCAATTTAAAACTGAGGATATTATTCCACATAATTCACCTGTGGTGGGGAAGAGTCTACTTGAACACTAGGAACATACCAAGGGGTAACCTGAGCCTAAGTCGAATTAGGATGGTGATTATTAGAAGAAAGATGATCAATAGTGACAATGATTTCGTTGTGAGAAAAATGCATCACATGAAAGAGTGTAGACACCACAACGTTCATAGAATATACATAGTCACACCGAAGAATCATATTGAATTATAAATGTCCTTGCACCACTAACATATCTACTAGGATTTTCTTCCCACCTAACGTGATAGGAAACTGAGGAAGAATCCCAAAATATTAACTAGGTATTCTATCGAAATCCAACAACTCACTGGTAACTAACACAATCTTGGGAGAACCCAAATCTTTCAAGGTCGAGGAAGACAAAATGCTTGCAGAGGATCCTTCATCTACAATACATTAGTAAAATATTTTTGACTTAGCTTCAACACTTATTTGGAAGGGTGAAGAAAAAGGAAGGAGAAGCTCGACAATATTATTCCAATAAGAGGAAACCATCCTCAAATTTGAAGGGAGCATACTAGAAACAAGCAAAAAGTCCCCTTGTTCAGAAGGCACTGAACTAGAAATTCCAAAGACATAATCGATAAACACATCACTCCAAAAGAAGAGTGGGATCAACCAAATATTGCATTCGCTCAACCATTTTATCAACGAATACTTGAATAGGTTGCGATACAACATGGTTAAGAGATGCATCACCCTCCAAAAGAAGAGTGGGATCGATTGAAGATTGCATCGACTTGACTACTTCATCAACCAATGGTTGAATAGGTCACTGGAAAATGAAGGTGACTCAAGATAATAAGGGCCCTTAGACATGACCATAGTATTAGTACCTATAAATATTATGGCACATATGAGTAAGGTTATATCCCTTACAAATATTACAAAGGAACTTGGGATTATGTCCTATTTGTCTAGATATATCAATAGTATCAATGCCCCCAGCATGATTTGCATTAGTTGGTATCATATCGGCTTTATGACTTGCAGTCACTAGCTTCACACTCGTAGCATGAATTGTAACGATTGGTTGATTGTCTCCAACATGACTCGTAGAGGTCAGTGTATTATATCCAACATGACTTGTAGTGGTTGGTTGGTTAACTCTAGTATGACTTGCAGGGACTGGACTATTGACCCCAACATGACTAGAAAAGTCTTATTTTTATCTCCCATCATGACCATCGATGGTTGGTTACATGTCTACAACATGACTTTCATAGATCGGTGACACTTGTCCAATATGACTAGAAGTGACTGGACTCATTCCCCTAGCACGACTCATAGAGGTTGGTAGGTTTCTCCTAGCATGACTTGTAGAGGCTAGGTACTGGTCTCCACCATGACTCACAATGGTTGGTGAGATATCACCAGTATGACTTGCAATGTCTGGACTTGTACCCACAACATGACTTGCAGAGGTTGATTGTTGGTCTCCACCATAACTCACAAGGGTTGGTGACTTTAGACATCGTGTTCTTATGCAAATTTTCATCCCTTGCATTGTTTTTCATCTTTGAAAAAGTCTCACACTCTAATTCTGGCAGACCAATGGTGTAAAAACCCATGCCTTCTAGGAGGCGACTCCATGCTTTTAATAGAAATACCAAGGGTCCTTCCTGATTGGTTGAGAGATTGGTCAACCACCTTGATTCAACAATGTGAAAGAGGTGATATGGACACAACCTAAGGACAACTACACAAATAAACACTCCACTAAAAATTCCTAAGATAAACATTACAAATAAACAACTTCTCCAAAATTTTATCCTAGGAATATTAGGTCATGAGTGTAAAGTAATGAAAAAGTGGAAAAAAGGGCCTTTTGGAAACCATCACGAGTTGATTAAATCCTAATACCGAGGGACAAAGGAGTGACAAGCAATTAGCTTGACCTCCACATAACATCCATTCTCGGTGCAAGTAACCCTTGCTTTACAGGGCACCCCACAGGGGTACTAAACGTTTGATGCAACATCTACCTCAGGTACCACAGGAAGCCCCCCTAAATCACCTATGTGAACCTAAGAATGGAAACTAAAGATTCCAATTCAGATTTGACATATGGGGGTACATTTGACAATAGGGATCGTACATATGGGTAGGGTAGCTAAGCCCAAATATCCAAAAGAACCAACACCGTAGGGGTCCAAGTGGTACTCAAGGAAACCTCTGATCTAGGTGGATATCGGTGGCCACCCACCTATTCCACTGGCTCGAAATACATTTTTCAACCTTGGTAGTTTTTCTACAGTTTTTTGGGTCCCAAACTTCTGGTGTTGTTTTGAGGCCCTAAACAACATTTTTTGGGGCCACGGGTTGCCTATGATATTCCCTGACCCCAATGAAATTTTTACTCCTCATATAGACCTTTCGAATGAGGTATTGAATACCACAAACAAATATCATATGCAAAAGTTACACCCTCAGGAAGTTGGCGTATAAACTATCCCCATCGAGTCCCACAAACCTTTTGGCATTTCATCTTCCGAGGTTAGGGATTTGGATGTTTAGGGTTTTCTCATTTATGATTTATGTTAAAAATTCCTTTGGGGCCTCATTATAAATGCATATTCTTGAAAATAATCATAGTTGTTACATCTCTTTTGAGAGATAAGCTGCCACCATTCTAGCGAATTGAGTCACTCTATATTTTTATAGTTTCTATACATTTATTTAATTAATAGGAATTGTGTATTACTGTATCTCTGTGTTTCTTTCAGTATCTCTATGTATTTCTACATTATATTTCCACCTTCATTTCATTCTCAAAATAATCTAGATCATTGGTATCATAACAATCTGCTCCTAGTCGTTTCTTAGTGCATGTCCCTTACAAGGTCAAGGTATAGAGAGTTGGTTCTCGAGCTAGTTTCTCTTGAGAAAAACCTATCTTGCTAGCCCAAGAAACCTACCACGGTAGAAGATAAGAGATGAAAGGGAGTAGGAGATCCTATAAAGTTGTTTCTTGTGGAAGCCCTCACTCAACGGAGGAATGAGATGATGGATAATTTTTCCCAAATCCTTCAATGATTATCAACAATAGCAGGTGTGTCTTCGTCAAGCAACCTCTTTGGAGACGATGCCCCTTTCAAGGTACAGGTTAATTTTGATATTCCCATATTCAAAGGTCATATATATGTAGATTCTTTGAAAACATGGTTAAATAAACTAGAAGGTTATTTCTCTATTCACAACTTTTTCGCTAGAGAAAATATCACCTTTGCACTCCTTAAGGTTGTCCCCCATGTCAAATATTGGTGGGAGACTCACTGTGAGAAAAAATCCAAATAGGATTCCAAAATATTTGGGGTCGATCCCACTTGGAACTATTTTATGGATGCCATGAAGGAAAAATATTACCTTGTTGGAAATTATGATGACCAGTACACGAGATGGGCCACACTGTGTCAACAATGATGACTAGTACACGAGATGGAACACACCGCATCAAGAGAGAGGCCAAACAGTGGTGAAGTTCACAAATAAATTCCATAATGTGTGCACCAATATAGGCATAAAAGAATCTTTGTGACATCTGGTTCAAAAATACAATGGGGATCTACACATGTACATCCAAATAGAAATGGAGTTTCTAGACATCTCATCATTGCGATTTTCTTATCTATATTCTGTCAAAATTGAACAAAAATTTAATAAGAAAAATAAGTAGGAGTTCAGGTTTGAAAATATGCAACAACTAAAGTATGGTAAATGCAGACCTAACTCATAGATAACCCAACCTCAAGACAAATAGTCCAAGACACAGGAAACAAAGGGTAACAAGAAGACAAAGAAGGACATTGTAAAGTGGTGTGACTTCCATAAAATCCCTTGGCACAACACTGATGAATGTCACTTGAAACAGCCAATGGTGGTTGAGCTCAAAGAAAACGATTCGAGCCCCGACTTAGACTCTAATTCGAAAAAAAATACTACATAACATTTATGTAGAACCCACTGCTACCATCGCAACCACAACAATCCAACCAGAAGAACCAGAGGATCTTGAGGAGGGGGAGCACATATTCCATTCACATATGTGGGTGAAGGGGACCCCACTGTATTTCATTGTTGATAGTAAAAGCCAAAATAACCTCATCTCAGTAGAGGTCATCAAGTAGTTGGATTTGTCAAAAACACCACACCGCAACCATACAACATTGGGTGGCTTCACTAGGGATGATATCTTCGCGTCAGCTAGTAGTGTCACATGTCCTATGACATCAAGCCCTTCAAGGATGAGGTATTGTGTGATGTTTCCCCATGAAATTATGTGATGTTATTTTAGGGCAACCATATATGTGGAAGCGTCATGTTGTTTATGATTCTCGACCTTGTAGTGTCATCATTTCTCTAGGGGTTCATCTCTACAGTGTAACAGAGTTAGTTCCAACTATGATATCGAAACAATAGTGACACAAAGTAGTCTCTCATATGACAAATTTTATCTTCTTCATGATCCAGTCAGAAGGTGAACAGAAGGACACTGTGACCATTGCATCCTTGACCCAAGACCTTTCTATCCAGCAGAAGTAGGTTGACAAGATTTTAGAAGAGAACAAAGACATTGTTTCTCCACCTATGGGGGTGCCTCTGTACTACCCAGTTAAGCCAAGATATGACAGAGCCCTTCATAGCTCTATTGGTTGCAACTCTTTTTCATGTGTTCTTAGGTTTCCAACCATTATCCCCCACTAATCTCTTCATGTTTCATCTTCATTCACTCAGGCAGATCATGCAACTGTATTGGATGAACAGATCCAACCCCTCCAACAAAATGTTCATGACAACCTTGAACAATCTAAGCATGACAACTTCTTCAATGCAAGCAACTAACCAAGGTTTAGATTCAACAAAATATTCCCTAGACACTTGATGTAATGGACACCATTACTTACTAAGGGGGTAGGAATGATCTAGGTGGATATTGGTGGCCACACTATTCAACTAGCTTGAACACAATTTTCCACCTTGGTAGGTTTTCTACGGTTTTTCAGATCCCAAACTTTCGGGGCCATTTTGAGGCCCTAAACAATACTTTTTGGACTTTTTTTGGGATATAAGTTTCTAATTACATTCCTTAACCCCATATGGAAGTTGTACTCCTCATCTAGACCTTTCTAATGAGGTATTGAATTCCCCAAACGAAGATCGTATGCAAAAGTTCACCCTCGGGAAGTTGACGTATAAACTAACCCCATTTGGGCCCACAAATATTTTGGTGTTTCATATTCTAGGGTTAGGGTTTTGGATGTTTATGGTTTTCTCATTTATTCTTTATGTTAAAAACACCTTTGGGGCCTCATTTTAAACACATATTCTTGTGAATCAACATAGCCATCACGTCTCTTCTCAGAGATAAGATACCACCATTTTAGCGAGTTCAGTCACTCTGTATTTTTACAGTTTCTATATGTTTCTTTCATTAATAGAAATTGTGTATTATTGTATCTATGTGTTTCTTGAAATATCTGTGTATTTTCTTATTATATTTCTACCTTCATTTCATTCTCAAAATAATCTGGATCAGTGGTATCAGGGCAGTCTGCTCCTAGTCATTTCTTAGTGCATGTCCCTGATGAGTTCAGGGTATAAAGAGTTGGGTCTTGAAGAAAACCACTCTTGTCATCCCAAGAAACCTCCCATGGAGAAAGAAAAGAGAGACAAGGGAGCAAGAGATCCTATCAAGATTTTTCTTGTGGAACACCTCGCGCAACAGAGGAACAAGATGATGGAGAAAATTCCCCAAATCCTTCAATAGTTTCCAACAATTGCAGGCACATTTTCGTCAAGAAGGTGCTTTGGAGAATATGTCCCTTTCAAGATATATGTTATTTTTTATATTCTCGTATTAGAAGGTCATATAGATGCAGTTAGAAAAGTGGTTAAATTTACTACAAGGTTATTTCTCTATTCACAATTTTTTTGATAGAGAAAATATCACCTTTGTACTCCTTAAGGATGTCTCCCATGTCAAATATTGGTGGGAGACTTACTATGAGAAAAAATCCAAAGAGTATTCCAAAATATTTGGGGCTAAGCCCACTTGGAACTATTTTATGGATGCCATCAAGTAACAATGTTACCCTATTGGAAACTATGATGACCAATACACGAGGTGGATCACACTACATCAAGAGAGAGGTCAAACAATGCCAGAGTTCACAAATACCTTTCATGCCTTTCACACCAAGTAGGGTATCAAATACTTTGAGAGACATCTATTTCTAACATATAATGGGGTTTTACATAGGTACATACAAACATAAATGGAGTTTCTTAAAATCTCATCATTAGGATATTCTTATCGATATGCTATCAAAATTGAGCAAAATTTTAAGCAACAGAACAAGAGGGAGTTTGAGTCTACAAATACACAACAACCAAAGTATGGTAAAGGTATCCCTAACTCACAGAACAACCAACCTCAAGACAACTAGTCCAAGCCACAGGAAACGAAAGGCAATGGGAAGACAAAGAAGGACACTGGAAAGTGGTGTGACTTCCACAAAAGTCCTTGGCACAACACCGATGAATCTAGATCAAAACAGTCATCAGTGGACGAGCTCAAAGAAAAAGAGTTGAGCCCCAACTCGAACTATGACTCAAAAAAAAAAAAAAAGATGGATCATCGATGCATAACCCACTGCTACCATCATGAACACAACAATCCAAACTTAAGAACTAGAGGATACTAAGGAGGGGGAGTGCCTCTTCCATTCATAGATGTGGATGAAGGGGACCCCACTACATTTCATTGTTGATAACGGAAGCCAAAAGAACCTCATCTCAACATAGGTCATCAAGGAGTTGGATTTGTCGATGACACCACACCTATAGCCATACAACATTGGTTGGCTTCTCTAGGGATGAGATCTTTTTGTTAGCCAATAATGTCGCCTATCCTACGACATCAATCCCTTCAAGGACGAGGTATTGTGTGATGTTTCCCCATTGGAATTATGTGATGTTCTTTTATGCCATCCATAAATGTGGAAGAGTCACATTATTTATGATTCTTAACCCCTTAATGTCATTTTTACTCTGGGGGGTCAGATCTACAGGATTCCAGAGGTAGTTCCAACTATTGTCTTGGAAAAACAGTGCCACAAAGTACTATCTCATAATACAAATTTTATCATCTTCACAATCTATTTAGAAGGTGAACATAAGGACATTGTTACCACTGCATCCTCGACCCAAGGCCTTTCTATCCAACAAAAGAAGGTCGACAAGATTTTAGAAGAGAACAAAGAAATTGTTTCTCCACCTACAAGGGTGCCTCCACACTACATAGTCGAGACAAGCTATCATAGAGCCCTTCATATATCCATTGGCCACAACTCTTTTCAGGCATGCTTAGGGTTCTCAGTTTTAGCCCCCATTGATATAGATCTCCGTGATATATTTTCACTGACATAGTCCTCCCATACTTAGGTATATCATGCATCTATATTGGGTTAATATATCCAACCACTCCAGCAATAGGTTCATGAAAACCTTCAACAATCTAAGAAGAACAACTTCTTTAGCAAGGTAGGCATCTCACCAAGGTTCAGATTCAACAAAATCTTCCCCAGAAACTTGATGCAATGGAGACCATTTCTTCCTAAGGGTGAAGGAATGATACAAGTGGATATCAGTGGCCACCCACCTATTCCACTAGCTTGAAACACAATTTTCCACCTTGGAATTTTTTCTACAGTTTTTCGGGTTCCAAAAATCTAGGGTTGTTTTGAGGTCCTAAATGACATTTTTTTGGACTTTTGAGGGGCAAGGGGTTACCAATTCCACTCCTTTACCATTCAAATAAGTTGTACCCCTCTTTTATATATTTCCAATGAGGCATCAAATACTCTAAATGGAGATCGTATGAAAAAGTTATTCCCTTGGGAAGTTGACATATCAACTACCCCCATTGTTGCCCACTAACATTTTCACATTTTATCTTTTGGGGTTATGGTTTTGGATGTTTAGGTTTTTCTCATTTATGATTTATGTTAGAAAGTCCTTCTGGCCTCATTGTAAACACATCTAACCTTCACATCTCTTCTCATAGATAAGCTGCCACCATTCCAAGGAATTCAATCACTCTGTATTTTTATAGTTTCCATGCATTTTGTTCATTAATAAAAATTGTGTATTACTGTATCTCTATGTTTCTTGCAATATCTATTTGTATTTCCTTATTATATTTCTTCCTTCATTTCATTCTCAAAACAATCTCCATCAGTTTTATTAGAGAAGTTTTCTCTTGGTCGTTTCTTAGTGCATGTCCCCGACAAGGTCAAGGGATAGAGAGTTGGTCTCGAGCTATTTTCTCTTGAGGACAACCACTCTTGCCAACCTAAGCAACCTCCCATGGAAGAAGAAAAGAGAGACAAGGGAGAAGGAGATCCTATCAACCTGTTGCTTGTGAAATCCCTTGCGCAATAGAGGAACAAGATGATGGAGAATTTTTCCCCAATCCTTCAACGATTTATAACAATAGCAGGTGTGTCTTCATCAAGAAGTCACTTTGGAGAAACTACCCCTTTCAAGGTACATGCTAATTTTTATATTCTTGTATTCAAAGGTTAGATAGATGCATATGCTTTGGAAAAGTGGTTAAATCTACTAGAAGGTTATTTCTCTGTTCACAATTTTTACGATAAATAAAATATCACCTTTGCACTCCTTAAGGTTTTCCCCCGTGTGAATGATTGGTGGGAGGCTAACTGTGAGAAAAAATATAGAGAGGAGTCCAGAATATTTGGGGCCGAGCCCACTTGGAAATATTTTATGGATTCCATCAAGGATCAATATTACGCTATTGGAAACTATGATGACCAATACATGAGATGGACCACACTATGTCAAAAGAGAGGCCAAACAAGGATTTGGTGAAGGGTCTCAATACATCGTCCATCAACCTCATGAAAGTGGTTGGTGCATTTGTTAAAATTTCCATGCATTTCTATGAGAAAAAGGAAATAGAGGAACCCTCATTATTTATAGTCGCACTCACCTGGGAGTCCTTTAGGGATGTGATTAAGGAACAATACTACCCTCTTGGAAGTTATGATGACCTATATACAAAATGGACCACACTACGGTAGGAAATGGACCAATCAATGCTAGAGTTCACAAATATCTCCCATACCTTGCGCACAAATATGGGTATCAAATATTATGAGTGGAATTTGGTGCTCAAGTATCATGGTGGTCTGCATAGATACATATAGGTAGAAATGGAGTTTTTTTACATCTCTTCCTTCGGTGTGGCTTATCGATATGTTTTCAAAATCAAGCAGAATTCTAAACAAAAGACACGATAGTTTGGGTTTGGGAACCCCTCACAGAAGAAGCAGGGAAAGGGAAACCCCAACCCATAGAAAAGAGGGCAGAGAAAATATGGACCACCTTAGGACAACCAGTCCAAGCCGCAAGCAAAGAAGGACAACGTAAAGATGAAGAAATATAATAGGAAGTGGTGCGACTTCCATAAGAGACCCTAACATAACACTATTGATTTCCACTGAAAGTAGTCATTGATGGTTGAGGTAGAAGCCTTTGAATAAGATGTGGGTTCGGAATCTGAGTCAAAACCATAAAAAGGGAGACACATCATTGATGTAGAACCTAGTGCCATTGTTTCTACCACCAAGATCCAGCCCTATGAACCTGGTGAGATAGAGGAAGGCGGGATCCTCTTTAATTCAAATATGTGGATGAAAGGAACCCCCTTGCACTTCATCATTAACAACGATAGCCAAAATAACCTCATCTCAACAAAGGTCTTCAATAGTATGGCCCTTCCGACAACATCACACCCGCAACCCTACACCATTGGATGGCTCCTCCAAGGAAGTGATCTTCGCGTCAACCAACAGTGTTGCCTATCATACGACATCAATCCCTTAAAATATGATGTATTGTGTGATATTTCTCCGCTTGAAGTTTTTGATGTTATTTTGGGACAACCTTATTTATGGAAACCCCATGATGTATATGAGTCTAGGACTCGAAATTTTATTATTACTTTGAACAGGAAATTGTACAGAATACCCAAGGTAGGACCACCTAGTGTTATTTCCTTTATCTCTGCCAAGCAATTAAGGAAGGTCATATCTCAGACCGGGAAGTTTGTCTTCTTCATGATTATCTCTCAGAACAAGCAAAATATTGCAGCCATGACCAAGGCCTCTATGACCGACCTCTCCACGCAACGGAAGAAAATGGATAAGGTTGTGGAAGAATACAAATACATATTCTCCTCACCTACTGGGGTACCTCTGCACTGTCAAGTCAATCATTCAATCAATATGAACCTCGATGCACCACTACCGAATGGTCTAGTCTATCTCTGCTCTCTATTAGAAAATGAGGAGATCAAGCGTCAGATCCAAGAACTACTCCACAAGGGGAACATCTAACCCAACTCATCACCTTGTGGAAGCCCGATCGTGCTAGTACAGAAGAAAGACGAGA
Source organism: Picea sitchensis (assembly GCA_010110895.2). Taxonomy (NCBI): domain Eukaryota; kingdom Viridiplantae; phylum Streptophyta; class Pinopsida; order Pinales; family Pinaceae; genus Picea; species Picea sitchensis. The sequence goes on from SNQJ01S0041448.1 coordinate 90,408, forward strand.
CCTGGTGACTCTGTGATGTATGAGCATCACTCCACCTCATTAGTGCATCAACAACCACTGCATCAATGCACTTGGAGGGAATGAATCCCAAAGAAGGACGCACCATTCCTTTCAAATTTTGAGCATAAATTTAAAAATTTGATGTAATTAAAGTTTGGAGGCTCAATGAGAGACGAGCCATTGTCTTTGTACACGATGAGTTATTGTAATATGTAGATTCTCCTTTAATGGCCAACAATAGGTATATCTAGATACAATTCGGACTAGATGGCGATTAAATTGTAATTGATGTGAGTAGGTATTCTAGAGGGAAAGATCGATAAGACCCCTCATGTATAAATCAATGTAATGTATGCCAAGAAGAGGTTGTTGGAAATTAGGAGAGGAGAGGAGAAAGAGATGATATTTTTTTGCAGTCCAACCTTGTACACAGTGTAAATGACATTCAATATTAATGCAAAAGTATATTTCACTGCCTATGAGTTTTATGTGTGTTTTATCATTTTTATGAATGTTCTTGAATGTTAAATGTGTATGTTTGTGAATGTTGTGAGTATATGAATGGTTTATGTTTGCAGGAATGAGATAGAAATTCTCTATCTGTAGTTTTCTGAGTATTTTTGGGCTCTTAGGATTGTGCAAGGAGTGCACACTAGAGTAGTTGAAAAATATATGAAGCCAATGCAAGGAGTGCACTTGAGCTCTGTTTCGAGTTCAGAGAAGAGCGTTCCAGGTGGGCACACCAGAACAAGTCATAAATCTCAGAAGGAGTAGTGCAAGGAGTGCACAACAAAGTTGTTGAAAACTCTGTGAGATAGCACAAGGAGTGCACCTACACCCATAGTAGTGTAAAATATCAGAAGGGAAATTTGTCCCAGGAAGTCCAACCAGAGTTACTGAATACTCTGAGGAAGGAGGATTTGCAAGGAATGAATTGAGCAGGCACAAGGAGTGTGCAATACCTATGTTTTGAGTTCTATGAAAAGGTTTCCAAGAAGGAACATCAGATTTGTTGACCACTTTGATTGTTGGTGAAAAGAGTGCACAAAACTAACATACAACTAAATTGTTTGTCAAAGCTCAGGAGAACAAGTGCAAAGTGCGAGGAGGGAGCAATAAATATTTTGTAGAACGAAAGGAATGAACCCTTCAAAGTCTGAGCACTTACAGGATCAGGAGAGATAGATCGAACTTTGTATAACCAAGTGCAAGGATCACACATATTACTCAGTGGAGTACTAATTCTGAAGAAGACCCATGCAAGACGTGCATCGGGCCAACACTTAGTCAAAGTGTTGAGGAGTCCGAGTCTGGAGAAGCGCAAAGAGAATGCAAAAAGAACTTATTCTCAAGTTCAAATCTCATGAGGTGTAGCACAAGCCAAGGACCAACAATCAGTCTTGCAGGAGAAGAATCAAAGATTAAGCCTTTGAAAAATCTCGATAAATCCTTCATTTTAAGGAAATCGTAGCAGCAGCAGAGGAGTAGAAGCTACAACAACCATCGGATGGGATGTTAGAATCAATGTGTGTCATTATATCAACCCCAGACAGAAGGAGGAGCATGCAGGGGAGAAGGAAAAATATCATCTATTGGATCTAGGCACGAGGATCTACATTCCTTGGATATAGGTAAGTAGCGCATGTTTTAATCCCTTGAATTACTTCAGACTTCATGAGTTCAGAAAATTATCGTGTATTTATTGTGAAGGGGAAAAGTCTCCTGAATCGCCAAAGCCCGAAGTAAATATGGGTCGTTGATATACAGAGAGCCATGTGTCAAAAAATCTCATGGTTTGGAGATATGGCACTCCGGAGGAAACATAGTACTGTTGCAAAATCATGCGAAACCCTGAAAGTTCGGAAGTCCAGAACTCATCCTAGTGATTTTCTCAAGGGACATGTGGTGACAGATCTCACCATTCAGGAGAGAAACACTATGACATATTGTGTGTGTTTGGACAAAAGGATTCGGAACTCCCGAAGTTTCGAAGTCCATAATCAAATCTGGACCTTTGATTGGAAGGGACATGCGTGAGTGGATTGCACAGTCTGGAATTTCGGTTATCCGGTGAAGTTGAGGAGTAGGCGTAGCAGCATGTGAGGTTCCCAAAATCTCATGGACCCGAAGTAAATAAGGACCATCCATTTGCAGAGGATGCATGTCACCAAATATGGATTTCCAGAGACTTGGCACTCCGGAGGAGAATAGGGTGCAGTGTATTGAGGACTCCTGAAGGGCCGAGAGCCAGAGAGAATCTCAAACATTGGTTGAAGAGGACACATGGAGGGTTGATCATACCTTCGTCAGTTTGGCATTCAGAGGTATTTCTAGCAGCAGACAGCCAGGACTCCCGAAGGCCCAAAGTACTGGAGTGTTGGGGGATAGATCCCAGCTGTTGAAAGGAGAGGATAGAGGGCACCTGATCCAACACTTCGGAGTTCAGTACTCCAGAGGATTGAATGTGTTAGCGGTCCAAAACTCCCAAAGTCCAAAGTCCTGGAACTCATCGTGATTGTTGATTCTTTCGGAGGAGGAGAGTCGTTGATCTTTGCCGGGTGGAATTCCAGATTTCATAGGTTACGAATCGGATCCATATATACCTACTGTCATACATTAAAGGAGATTATACATATAACAATAATTCGTCTTGTACAAAGACAGTGGCTCGACTCTCCTTGAGCCTCCAAACTTTAATTACATAAAAATTTTAAATTTATACTCAAAATTTGAAAGGACTGGCGCGTCCTTCTTTGGGATCCATTCCCTCCAAGTGCGCTGATGCGCTGGATGCTGACGCACTGATGAGGTGGAGTGATTCTCCTGCATCATACTCCCACACTGGAAAATATCATGATCTCCTGCTCATGGCTCCCCTGCTGCTGAGGTTGAGATCCTCCAGGGTCCCAAACTTGAATTTGGAGTTGTCCATTTGCTCCTCTTCCTGTATGATGTTGTTTTTGTTTTCCTTCTTCTATTGTAGGTTCTTCTTTGTTTAAATTATCTCTATTGTTGGTTGACTTCTTTGTTTCTTCCAACATCAATCTTCTTATCTCCTCTATCTCTTTGTCCAGCTGGTCTACTAGCTGGCTTCTTTCATGCAGTTTGTTCTATTGTTGCATCTTCTTCTCTTTACAAAGATCAATGGGGATATATTCCCGATCTCCCATGCAAATTTAATCTCCTTTGGTAGTGGCTTTCCACTCCACTGCAGGCTCAAATTTTGTAGCCATATTACTGAGTTGTTGCTCAGTTATCTCCATTCACAGTTTAGCTTATGCCAATTCCTCTATCTTTGGATTCTCTAACCAATCCTTCAGCATCTTCAACTCTATCTCCCATGGAGTGAGAATTTTATCTGAATTATTCTCTTCCTCTTTCATCTCTTGGGAATATGTCAATGCTTGGTCCTTATCCTCCCCCATGATAGTCTCTACTAGATGTATTTCTCCTTCTTCACTTGCAATATGTGCATTGGCCTCTGTTGGGATAATAGGCAGGAATATGTTGATTAACCCAATGATCTAAATATTCCTATGACCTTCCTCCTCTGTCATCACTCCTTCTTGATTCAAACTCTCCTTTTAGTTCTTGATACTTTTAGAGAGTCTCACCTTCTCTTCATTTCCCACCTGGCGAGATGAAATTTTTGTCCTGCCTTCCTGGAAGTCTGCGAGATCTTCCACCGATCTCTTCTCATTTCCGTCCTGGAAATTTGAACTTTCATCTCTGCCCTTGTGGAAGTCTATGAGATCATCAGTTGATCTCTTCTCATTTCCATCTTGGAAATTTGAACTTTCATCTCTGCCCTTGTGGTAGTCTATGAGATCATCAGTTGATCTCTTCCTATTTCCCACTTGGAAATCTGAAAATTCATCTCTTCCCTCCTGACAGTCTATGATACCTTTGGATGATCTATATTCCTCATAACTAAGGTTCCTTCCAACCTCTGGTTCAAAAATGTAATCCATATCCTCTATGGCACTGAGTTTTTCAGCATGCCTCAACCACTTCCTAAATATCTGTTGTTGCCTCTTTGCAACCAATTGCTTGACATGCCACTTTTCTCTTTTCTTCAAGGGCCACTCATACCCCCAACTTCATTGTGCTTCTTGTTGCATATTTTTCCATTGCAATGTTAATTGATTGAGATCTTCTCTAATCTCCTTGATCTCTTGGTCCATCTCCTCACTGCTCATCTGCTTAAGGTATTTTCCTAGACCTAGTCTATGGCCTTTAGTAGCCATTTTCCCCTTCTGTCTACTACCTGTAAACAAAATCATGCTCTGATACCACTTATTGGTATCAGACAAATATATTTTCCCTTGCTTGCTATTTGTAGACAAAATCAAGCTCTGATACCACTTGATGCAGACCTGCACCTTTACCTAGGGCCTGCGCAACCTCTCAATCTAGGATCGTTCAAATTCAGAGATGGATCATCTCTCAGGCCCCTACTGAGCCCCCAAAATATTACACAGGTACTTTATTCTCCTATTTGGGTCCAACAAAAATCCACGGGCACTTTCACTATAGGCCCCCTTTTTCTTTAATTTCAAATTCAGTCGCTATCCCTCTTGTTTCAACAAAAATCCCATATGACCATGGGTTGTGACCAGGCACTAACTCTAAAGGCATTAATTTGGGACTTTAGAGCTCTAGGATTTTCAACACCCCAATGCCTGAATTCCTCCTAATAGCCAAATTGACGAAGCGTCGAACAGTTACAAGGATCAACGGTCCGCAACGCTCGTTGGAATCTACGACATGGAAATAATTTGGCAATTCAGGATTTAGTGACTTTTCCCGCTCCAACATTGTATTCTCCTAGAGTGCCAAACTTTCGGACCACTCAGGGATCCAATGACTCACATTTCCCCACTGATCTATGATGTAGATCTACTCTGGGCCTCCGGGCTTCAGAGGCTCTCAATTATTATCTACCACTTCTCCCCGAACACGCGAACTATGAACTTCCAGAGTACTTGTAGATCCAACGGTCCACATATCTCATCAATGAAGGGGAAAGATCCCTTCGTAACTTGGGGCTTCCGGAGTCCCAACTACTTCGACTGCAACCACCCACAAACATCGAACTGGAGGACCTCTGAATGACCCTAGATCGATGGTCCTCCATTCTACAGCAACCAATGACTAAGATCTGCTTTGGAATCTTAGGCTTCAGGAGTTTTGACTAACTAATGCTTACAACCCTCCGGAGTACCAAACTACGAAGTGACCAGGAGGCCCAATATGCTCTCCACATGTCCCTTTCCAATGGATGACTATGATGACATCCAACCTTCGGGATATCCTCAACCTAAGTAACCCTCACTTCTTTCTTCTGGAGTACCCAACCTCTGGACTATGAAATCTGGCACCACGTGTCCCTCTCCAATGGATGACCGAGATATTCTCTGGGATTATAGCCTTTGGGAGTGTTCAAGTAATAATACACACAATCCTCCGGAGCACCAAGTCTTCGGACTACAGGATCTACTGCCACATGTCCTCCTCCAACGAATGGCTAGGATGGACTTTGAACTTCGGGCGTCTTGTGAATCTCAGCACCCATCTCCTCCCAGAACCTATGAACTTCAGAATTACTCCCGGTAAATATCAACGACTCTCCTCCTCTAGAAGAATCAACAGTCATGATGAGTTCTCGGACTCTGTACTTCGGGAGTTCCGGACCGATAACACATTCAATCCTCCAAAGTATCGAACTCTAAAGTGATGGATTGGGTGCCACATGTTCTCGCCTGTCAATGGTTGGTATCTATCCCCCGGGACTCTGATACTTTGGGCCTTCGAGAGTCCTGGTTGTCTGTGTCTGGAAGTACCTCTGAATTTCAAACTGAAAAAGTTCTAATCAACCCTCCTCGTGTCCTCTTCAAACAACGGTTGAGATTATCTCTAGCTCCCGGCCTTTCAAGAGTCCTCAACACACTGCACCCTATTCTCCTTTGGAGTGCCAAGTCTCCGGATCTCCAGATCTGATGAATCACATCCTCTACAAATGAACAGTCTAGATTTACTTTGGGTCCCTGGGAATTCGGGAACCTCACATGCTCTTGCGCCTACTCAACTTCGTTGGATAACCAAACTTCCATACTGTGAGATCCACTGATGCTTTTCCCTTCCAATTAATGGTCCATATTTGATTCTGAAATTCATAACTTCGGTAGTTCTCACTCCTTTTCTCCCAACACACATAATCTATCGAAGTGTTTCACTCTTGAATGGTGAGATCTATCACCATGTGTCCACTACGCCAATGGCCTGGATGCATTCATACCTTCAGATCTTTGGAGATTCCACATGATTTTACAACAGTAATCCATTTTCTATGGACTGCAAGATCTCTGAACCATGAGATATGTTAACACATGGCTCTCCATCTATTAATGAACCAGATTTACTTTGGGCTTCAGGGATTCGGGAGACTTGTCCCCTTCACAAGAAATAAACGAGAATTTTTTGAACTCATGAAGTCAAAAGGACTTCAAGGGATTAAAACGTGTGCTACTTACCGGGATCCAATGACTGTAGATCCTCACACATAAATCCAATGGATGATATTTGTCCTTCTTCATTGCGTGCTCCTCCTCCTGTCTAGGGTTTATCTAATGACAGAGATTTGAGTTCTGTGAGGATACTTCCAAGTGAGCACTTTAGAGTTACTGAACACTCTGAACCCGAGAAAAAGGAGTGCACAGAGAATTTTTCAAGACTAAAGACTTCAAGGGGAAGCTCTGAAAGGAGTGCATTGAGAAGGGGCAAGGTTTGCACCAAAGCCTAAGCCTGTTTCAGTTGGAAAATCTCAGGAGAATTAGTGTCGTTGTGAACAAAGTCCCTGCAAAGTGTGCAAAGGCCAAGAAACTTTTAAGGTTCAGTTTTTGGAAGAAGGGCAAGGCGTGCGCAAGTGAACTTATTTTCAAGTTCAAATCTTAGGAGAGGCAGCGCAGGAAGAGGCCAAGTCACTGGTTCTATAGAGGAAATTTCAAAGGCCGAGCCTTTGAAATTTATTGAGAAAGATCCTTCATCATAAGGAAAGCGCAGACAGGTGAGGAGGAGATACAACATCCATCAGATATATTTTCATAATCTATCTGAACCATCAGATCAGAGTCTGGATACGACGAGGAGAATGTAGAGGAGGAGAATGGCTCCCAATCATTAGATCTAAGCGAGTAGATTGAAAACTGTTAGATCCAGATGAGTTTCACGAGGTTTAACCTTGAGGGTCCTTCAGACTTTGGAAGTCCGGAGGTTTTCCATATTTAGGCGCAGAGGAGATGAGTCTCCTAAAGTCCCAAATTCTGAAATCAATTGGGACCATCCATCAATAGGGACACATGGCAGTGGATATTGAAGTCCGGATACTTGGTGCTCTGGAGGGATGGACATATTTGCAATCGAGAATGCTCGAAGGATAGAGTCCCGAAGAAGATATTTTACGTCCACGTGAGAGGGACATGTGGTGCCAGATCTATGAATCCATAGGTTGGGTACTCCAGAAGACAGAAGTGAAAGCTACTTAGGTTGAGGATCTCCCGAAGGATCAAAGGTCGAAGTTCATCACATTCGTCCATTGGAAAGGGACACGTGGAGAGAGGATTGGGCCTCCTCATCACTTCCAAGTTCAGTACTCCGGAGGGTTTTAAGCATTAGTTAGTTGGAAATCCTGAAGCCTGTGATTCCAAAGAATATCTTAGCCACTGGTTTTTGTAGAATGGAGGATCGTCGATCTAGGTTCCTTCAGAGGTCTTCTAGTTCAATGTTCAGGGGTGCTTGTAGTAGGATAATTCGGGACTCCCGAAGCCCAAAGTTATGAAGGGATCTCAGCCCTTAATTGTTGGGGTATGTGGACCGTTGGATCTGCAAGTGCTTCAAAAGTTTAGAGTTCATGTTTTCAGGGAGAAGAGGTAGTTAAGAATTGAGATCCTCTGAAGCGCAGAGTCCCGTAGTAGATCTACACCATAGATCAACAGGGAAATGTGAGTCATTGGATCCCTGAGTGGTCGCGGAAGTTAGGAACTCTGGGAGAATACAGTGTTGGAGTAGGAAAATTCACCTAAGCTTGAATTCCAAAATTATTTCTCTTTTGTAGATTCCAATGAGCGTTGCAGACCGTTGATCCTTGTAATTGTTCGACGCTTCGTCGATTTGGATATTTGGAGGAATTGAGGCATTGAGGTGTTGAAACGCTAGAGCCCAGAGCTCCGGAGTCTTGAATTATCTCCTTTAGAGTTAGATCCTAGTCACATCCCATGGTCATATGGGATTTTGGCCAAAACAAGAGGGCTAGCAAGCGAATTTGAAATTAAAGAAAAAGGGGGCCTAGAGGGAAAGCGCCCGCGGGTTTTCGTTGAACCCGTATAGGATAATAAAGGACCTGTGTAATATTTTGGGGGCTGAGTAGGGGCCTAAGAGTTGATCCAGCTCTGAATTTGAATGATCCTAGACCGGGAGGTCGCGTGGGCCCCATGTGAAGGTGGGGTTCTGCATCACGATGCATTGATTATCGATCCCTAAATAAGATCACAGTCAAGAACCGATACCCGACTCCATAAATCGATGATCTCCTTGATGAACTCAAGGGGGCCAAATACTTCAGTAAGATTGATCTGAAGTTTGGCTACCATCAAGTCCAAATAGAGAAGACATATGTATGGAAGATTGCCTTCAAGTCAAAAGAAGGTCTTTTTGAATGGTTGTTCATAACTTTTGGTTTTACAAATACCCCAACAACTTTCATAAGGATGATATATTGTGGTCTTTCACCAATTCTCTTCTAGTGGTGTATCTGGATGAAATCCTCATCTACAAATGGACTTGGGAGGAACACTTGCGTCATATCCAATAGGTTCTGCACACTCTACAGCAACATCAACTATATGCCAACTTGGAAAAATACTCCTTTGGAATGGACAAGGTCTCGTACCTAGTATACATTGTTGATGAGCATGGTGTGCATGTGGATCTAGCCAAGATCCAGGTCATCCGTGGCTGGACAACCCCAACCATGCTCACTGAGCTTCAGAGCTTCTTAGGCCTTGCCAATTTCCATCGCAGGTTCATGTTGGAATTATCCCATATTGCATTAGACCTTAGCCAAGTAACCAGGTGGTAAGGCCAAGTTTGTGTGGGGCCTATCCTAACAAAAAACATTCTATGATTGGAAGCAACGCTTGTGCTCAATTCCAGTACTTTCCTTACCTGACCTGCAACATCCCTTTGAGATCAAGACATATGCCTCAAACTATGATGTGGGCGCAATTCTCACTTAGCACGGCCACCCCATGGCCTATCATAGTGAGACACTATTAGAAGTTGTCCATAAGTACCCTACTTACAACAAATAAAAGTACTCCATTGTACAATCATGTCATTAATGGAGGCATTACATTCTCGGGAAGGATACATTCATACACACTGATCATAATCCACTGCAATTTATGCAGACATAAGAAAAATTGCAGAATGATCGCCATCAGAGGTGGTCCACAGACTTGCAACAGTTCCACCTCAACATCAACTATAAGACATGCAATACCAACTGGGTCGTTGAATGCCTCAGATAACCTCCAGTTGCATCACTCACCAAGGTGCTAGACTCTTTCGACCATGATATGTCCGAATGGCCCCACCTATATGAGAAATATCATGACTTTTCCACCACCTACCAAATGTTGGGCGCCAACAAAACTATCAATATTTTCCATCTTCAGGACGAAATGTTAGGCCAACTGGGACATCTCTATGTTCCATAAAGTGATCAAGAGAATCTTATTTTGGAATCCCACTATAGTTAGGTGGCAAGACATTTCGGCATTGAAAACACAGTGGCAGTGCCACAAGAACATTTTTACTGGTCGAAGCTTCGACAAGATGTCAACAAGTATATCAGGTCCTTCAATGCCTACGCTATTTCCAAACTGACCACTAAGAAACAAGACCTGTACACCCCCTCTACCTACTCCTAACAGGCCCTGGGAATCCATCTCAATGGAGTACATGTCAGGCCTTCCATCCACCAAGTGGGAAAATGACTATGTTTTTGCAGTTGTTGATCGCTTTTCCAAGATGGAGATTTTGGTCGCTTGCAAGAAGACCATCACAGCGGAGGCCACTGCTAAGATATTCTTTGAATGAGTGTGGGTACATTTTGGTATCCCAAAAACCATTATCTCAGATCAGGATATTCGGTTCCTCAAAAAAATTTGGTCAAGCCTCTAGTCACTGTTGGACACTAAGTTCACCAAATCCACTACCTTCCACCCCCAGAAGGATGGTCAAAACGAGGTCGTTGGATGATCGTGCATATCTTGTGAATGTACAATTGCAAGAACCCCCAGACATGGGATGATAGTCTTCCTTATGTTCAACACAGCTACAACATATCCATACATATTTCAACCGGCCACAACCCCTTTCAAGTGGGGTTGGGATTTCAACCATTGGATCCCATGGATGTTGCACTACCCATTGTGGCCACCTAGGCCAACTCATCCCATGCTTCGAATGAAGATGACAAAGCCTCCCGATTCATTGAGAGGATCCAACACATCCACCAATAGGTTCAGGATATTTTATAGAAGTCCAATGTCAAGTACAAGTAACACCATGTTCAACATCAGGTGCCACACAAGTTTTAGGTGGGATACAAAGTTTGGTTGCAATTGCAGAAAGAACACCTTACAAGGCCTCATCAGAAGCTCCGTCCACTCCATTATGGACATTATACCATCACCAAGGATGTGGGTGACAATTATTTTGAGCTCAACATTCCCCCCTTCCTTGACTTGCACCCAGTTTTCAATGTGAACCTCCTTCAACCATATTTTCCACCATTATTGGACACCTCGAAGATCACAGAACAATTGACACCAATAGATATCAACCATGGCTGCATGGAACATGCATAAACTAGTTATATCAGGGACGTGCAGGTCAATGGAACTCGCCAACAACATATCTAGCTTTATCGGTTTGTGAAAGAAGGGCAACTTCTGCACCAAGGCAAGTGGCTCACACGGGGCCAACTTCAGCAGAAATTTCCTCATCTGATGGGGGAAATCAATGAAATGGAGACCAGTTCTTCCAAAGGGGGGAGGATTGATCCAGTAGGATATTAGTGGCCACCCACCTATTACAACTAGCTCAAAATGGTTTTTAGGAAATTTACTAGTTTTAGCAATTTTTGGGGTCCTAAACTTCTGAGGCCATTTTGAGGGCCTAAATGACGTTTTTCGCAATTGGGAACCTCAATGATAAAATAGGGGAGCATTTGAGCCCCCTAAATGAATCTCCTCTTCAATACCTTTCCAATGAGCTATCATTCTCCCAAAATGGAGATCGTATGCAAAAGTTATGACCCCAGGAAGTTAATGTACTAACTTACCCCAACATGGCCCACATGACTTTTGGTGTTTCATCTCTTAGGGTGAGTTTTTTGGATGTCTAGGGTTTTGGCATTGAATTTTATTGTAAAAAGGATTTCAAAGCCTCATTGTTCTCATATTCTTGTGAAGGAGTGTAGTCATCACATCTCTTCTCGGAGATAAGCCACCACCATTCTAGCAAGCTTGTTTCCAGTCTGCATTTTATAGTTTCAACATATTTCTTTATTGAATAGAAGTTGGTTTTATTGTATCTATGTTATTATTCCTTGTGTCTTTGTGTTAATAATCATAATAATCAGTTTTCATTTCGTTCTTCTCATAAAATCTGGATCATATGCCTCCATGTCTATGTGATTAAAAGGCATGTATTATGTCTATCCTTCAGTTATGAATGAAGAAAAATGGTTTTTAATAGCATGGTATATTATAAAAAGGGTGTTTATTTTAGCATGTGAAATTATGGTTTTATCATTAATGGCTCAATATGGTTTCACCGTGATTGATATTTGAAGTGTAGACATTGAATATGAAATTTCATTCATTTTGTAGAGTTTCTGAGATAACTGCACAGAAGATCTAGCTAACAATGAAACACATACAACATGAAAATGGTGTGAAGAGAAGACAAAAATTGGAGGAAAGAATGAAAAGAATTTCCATGATCTCTTTGAGATAATGTTACAATACAAGTGATATAATCTATATCACACAACTAACTTTCCATAGTCCCAAGCTAATGCACATTAGGAGTGTTCTAGAGAGATGTGACACACACTGGTAGTCACTAGAGTCAACCACCACCTAGTCCTACTTAACTGGCCATGCAACCATCAGTTAACTATCCAAACTAGAGTGAAATGAGGAGGATATCTGATCCAGGTGGATATCGGTGGCCACCCACCTTTTCCAACTGGCTCAAAACAACTTTCTGACAATTTTGACAATTTACTATTTTTAGCAGGTTTTAACTTCTGAGGCCATTTTGAGGGCCTAAATGAAGGTTTTTTGAGATCGAGGTTCTCAACAATAGCCAAAGGCATGATTGAGCCCCCAAAATGAATCTCCTTGACGATACCTTTCCAACGAGCTACCATACGCCTAAAACAGAGATCGTATGCAAAAGTTACGACCCCGGGAAGTTGATGTACTAACTTACCCAAACGGGGCCCACATGAATTTTGGCGCTTCATCTCCTAGGGTTAGGTTTTTGGATGTCTAGGACTTTTGGCATTCCCTTTTATTGTAAAAGGGCCTTCAGATCCTTATTTTAACCATCTTCTTGCGAATGCGAGTAGCCGTCACAACTCTTCTAAGAGATAAGTTGCCACCATTCTAGCGAGTCTTTCACTCTGTATTTTACTGTCTCTGTACATTTATTTCATTAATAGAAATCATGTATTACTATATATTTGTGTTTATGGCTGCATATCTGATACATTTTTGTTATATTATTGAATATCTACGATATCTCTGTGCATTTCTTTATTATATCTCCGCTCTCATTTCGTGCCGAAAATAATCCGGATCAATATCACTCACACATGTGGAATGCACCTTACTAGTGATTATCCCAATGCAGATGTGCATTACTGGTGATGATCCCAAGGTTAGAATGCAACACTTGGTGATAAAGATGAGGTTGACATGTAACACTTAACTCAACTAGTCTAACTGAACGGTAAATGAGAATTGATTTAATGGTATGTGGAACCCTTGTATATGGGAGAATATCATCAATGAGGGCATAACATATCAGACTAAAGAACCCTCAACATATCAAAATAAACATAGGAAAATAAATGAAATGAAAATCCTAGGTGTGTGTAATATCTCCAACACCCCCCCTGAACACTACTAGGGAGTATACATAATGAATGGGTCCTGGAAACAGAGGATATGTTAGGTACCCATGAACAATGCAAGTAATGAACACTGAAATAAAGTGAGAAAAGAGGAAAAACCTCATGGGAAAAACCCCCCGCCTCAAAATACAATGTATCAAAAGAAGAGAAAGACAATTGCTAGGAAACTATGTCCTTCACTCCAAGACAATTTTGCAAACTATGGAATTTTTTCTTAGTGAAGGTCTTGGCGAAGATGTCAACAGTCTTCTCAGTGGAAGAAAAATACTACAAATTGATGACCCTTTCATGAACCAGATCCCTGATAAAATGCATATGGATCTTGATATGTTTTTTCTGCTGTCTTTGTACTGGATCTTGACATAATTTAAGTGTACTCTGGTTATCGCACCAGATCATAGTTGGACGGTGGAAATGAATGTTGAGCTTAGTGAGGAATTTCTGCAACAATAGTTACAGGATGGTGACGTTGTATTCTCCTTGTACTCGTCCTCTTATGAAGATAGAGCAATAGATGACTACTTTTTTCTCGACCAACAGATTGGGATGGATCCGAAACTTGACATGTAACTGGAGGTGGACTTGCGATCGATACCATTTCTAGCCTAGTCAGAATTGGTGAAGCCTATGAGATCCATATTGCAACTTGCTACGTATAGGATCGCATAACTAATGGTTCCATGAATGTATTTGAGAATGCAATTGGCATCCTTCTAGTGTAACTCATGCGTCTCCTGCATGTACTTGGAGACTACTCCTACTGCATATGATATATCTAATCGGGTGTGAGTGAGATACAAAAGGATCCCCACAATATGTCAAGACAATGTGTTTTCTACCACTGGTGTATCTCGACCATCCTCAAGTCTAATCCTAGATAAAGAAAACGTGTAGGTGCATACTTGCAGCCTGTCAAGTGGAATCTCTCCATGAGATCTCGAGCATACTTAGCCTGACATCGCTTGATGCTTGAATCACTCTATATGATCTCGAGACCAAGAAATAAATGGAGTGGACCCATGTCTTTCATAGAAAACCTGTCATGAAGAATTCCCTTGACCGAGGAAATAGCTAAAATTGAGTTAGTGGTGATCAAAAGATCGTCCACGTACAGAACTAGAATTAGAAGTGAGTTAGTGGTCCTCAACATGTAGACATTTGGATCGGATTTATATATGAAAAAATTCTTGGAGAGCAAGGATTCCATCTTTTCATACCATGCTCTAGGAGCATGCTTGAAGCCATAGAGTGATTTTTTGAGTTGGCACACTAAAGATGAATTCTGTATGAATCCAGGTGTTTTCTCCATATAAATATCCTATGAGAGATCCTCATGAAGTAAAGCGTTATTCACGTCCATATGATGTAATTTCCATCCCTTGTATTATCCAATGGAAATCGCCAACCTGATAGAATCCAACTTTTCTACTAGAGAAAAATTGTCATCATAGTCGATCCCAAGGATCTACTAAAATACCTTGGCAACCAGTCTTTCCTTGTTTCTACTCACCTATCTGTCTTCTAACTTTTTGGTCCTATAGATTCATCTACATATGATAAGCTTCCTATATGAATAAATTGGAACCACATCCTAAGTCTTGTTCTTAAGGAGAGAGTTGTACTCCTCCTGCATGGCTACTTCCCAAAAACGGTTCCCTACAACCTCTCTATAGGTCTGCGGGTATTAAGACTAAACCATATAACAATGCAGAGGCATCGTGGGCTCAGTGGCAGTGAGTACATGAGGAGGATCCTCGAACTAATATATGTTCCTCCTCGGATCCGTTGGATCCCCAATAAGGTCTCATGCATCTTGAAGTGTGGACTATGCCCACTTGGGCATCTACTCCGACTCCTCATTTGCATGTACTAAATCTATATCTGAGCTATGAATGTGCATTTGTATCCTCTAAATCCTCCAAATATATATCAAAACTTGAATCTATGGTGTGATCAGAATGTGTGGACTCATCATCTACAATTGATGGAAGTACAAAATCCTCTACATGTGGCTCATGTGGAGCATGCAAGGGACTTTCCTTGAATTGGATACTATGATCAAGATGAGTTGGTTTGTAGAGGGATCAAGTAATATGTATCCCTTCACACCATTGGGATAGCCAAAAAATATGCATGGGTGGCTCTGTGAATATAATTATTTCCTCTTCTCATAGGGAATGTGGACCCATGCTCATGATCCAAAGATACAAAAGTGGGTGACTTCCAGTTTGTTGTGATTCCAAGCCTTAAAAGGAGTCTTGTCCTTAAAATATATGTGAGGGGATATGTTTTGAATGTCATTGGCACATTTAAGTGTCTCATGCCAAAGATTGGGAGGAAGTTCCTTTGCATGTAGCATGCAACTGGCCATCTCTTTGAGATATCTGGTTTTCCGCTCAACAACCCCATTCTACTGTGGAGTATATGGTACTATGTGTTGCAATTGTATCCTAGCCTCAAGTCAAATATTTTTAAACATCTCTGTTTACATACTCCCCCCCATTATCTGTCCATAGGGCTTTGATATTTATCCTTTATTGAGTCTCAACAAGTGATTTGAACTCTTTGAGATTCTCAAATACCTCTAAATTCTACCTGAGAAAAATACCCAAGTATAACATGAGTAATCATCTAAAAACGTAATCATGTACCTTGCCTTGCTAATGGATGGATGCAAGAATAGACCCATGAGATCATTGTGAATCAGATCCAATGGAGAGGAGGCCTTGTGAGCCTTCCCCTTCTCAAACTTCTCTTGAGGATGCTTTCGAAGGACACATCCTTCACAAACCCCTTCAAAAAAGTGGATATCAGTTAACCCGGTGACCATCTCCTTCTTGCTAAGTTTTTTCATGTACCTGAAGTTCAGGTGACCAAACCTCTCATGCGATAGTCTACTACCGTCATCAGGATTTGTAATTAGTAAAGAGGAATTGGGTTCAATAAACTTAGAAAAAATGTATAACCAATATTTGTGATTTACCTCCCAGACAACAATTTTGGAGTTGTCTTACATGTTGAATATGGACATGGTGTTTGGTGTGAACTCCACCTTTTTTCCGGAGTCTGAGTGTGTAATATGATAAATCGAGAGAATATTCATGGAAATATTAGGAACATGGAGAATGTTCTAAAAGATTCTATGGTCTAGTTCCACTCTCCCTTTTCTGGTAACCTCGATTGGAGAGTCATCTCCCATGAGGATAGGAGGCCTCGTGCATGCAGTTATAGAATATAGAATATACTTTATGTTTTCCATGTGATGGGAAGCACCTGAAGCTACAATCCAAGTTTCAGAAGAAGAATGTACATCAAATAATTAATGAGGATTATCTTTCTTAAGGTCATGGGGTCTTCACTCAATGAACCTGTGACATAGCACCTTCGTTCATGGGATATTAAATAATACCCCTAATTTCACTATATATCGATAAAAACCTCCCAAAATCCTTTTGTTGAACCCCCTTCCCAATACATATTTCCAATAAAATAAATCGTTGTTTTTACTAGATACCCTTTTTAATACCCCACAATACCTATAAACCCCATAAAACCCCACATCCAACCCCCCAATACCTACAATATATTGACTATATTTTTCACAATTTAAAAAACCCCTTTATGAATGAACATTATAGGATATTGGTCAACAAGGTGATTCCCCCATGCTTAAGAGATTTATCTTCTGAATTCTTCTTGGAAGCCTCGGGAATGAATTCCTCGAGATTGATTTTTTGAAGAATTTGTGCCATCTGATCAATCTTCTTCTTCATGCATGTAGATTCTAGATGGTTCCCACAATTGTAGTAACCACACTTCTTCCCTTGCTTGTTTTTTCCACCTTTGGAACCTGAGGAATAATTGAAAGGTTTGGAGTACCCTTCCTTCCTTGGCTCTACATGTGCCTTTCCTTTTCCTTTCTATTTGGATTTAGGATTTTGAGAGTTGTTTCTATCAAGAAAATAAAGGGCATGTGCCTTGTGGCCCTTGATTATGCCCATCTGAATGAGCTTATCCTACTCTTGTGTCAAATCATCAATAAATTTTAACAATGAAGGCATGCTCCAGGTTGATCCTGTGGTGAATATTTTAGAATGAAATGTGGAGAAAAGTACACTATATTTCGGTCCATGTTTTTCCATGATAGAAAGAATCAATTGTTTTTATGCTTTGGATTTGTCAATACCACAATATTTCAATTCACAGAGGAGAGATTTAAATTTGGTGAAGAAATATTGGATATTGCCAAAGTTCTTCGGATCCAAGGAGTTCAGTTGTACTTCAAGAAAATGGCCCCTCATTTCACCCTTCTTGCCAAAGAGACTAGCCAAGGTGGTCCATATCCCATTTGGTGTCTTGCATGCATCGATGTGAAGCCATAGGTCAAGAGAAATAAAAATGCATAGGATATTGTAAGCCTTGTCCACACAGTTGAAGTACTTGGATGTTTCCACTGCTAAGGTGGGTTTTGTTTATGTGGCCATGGATGTCTGATACAATCCTTTACCCATGAGCATGTGGGTAATTCT
>SNQJ01S0041449.1:0-21893 GCA_010110895.2 Picea sitchensis
TCAGTATTTTCTAAATTTTATGGTTTATGTATTTTTAAATTTCAATATTTTGCTTCTTCTTTTGTTAATTAAGTAAATTTATTGAATTTGATGATAAACATATCTTGATATTTAAACATAATATTCCATAAAAATTGGATAAATAAATATAATTTTTTCTTTTTTTCTTTTAGCTAAAATATTGAATTTAATGATAAATATTTATTGATATTTAAACATAATATTATATCAAAGTTGTCAAATTATACTAGTGCTATTGGATTTTGATGGTTTCTTTGTATAGGGAGGTCAAGTTTTGAAATTCATAGTAGTGGCCAAGAAACATCTCAAAAAATCCATTTATATTAAGAATTGATGTGGCCCAAATCGAGTGTGATCTTGGAGTGATTTTAACAGTTTAAATATAATCCCAGATAAAACAAACACTTAACAAATAATAATAATAATAATAATATTACATAAAAGTTGACAAATAAATATAATAGTAAAAGAAAACTCTAAAACAATATACAATATGAAGATTCAAAATTAATATATTAAATTAAGAGAAAACCATGAAGAAACTTGTTATTTAATTTCATTTAATTTCTAAGATCTGTTGATTAAACAATTTGTTTAATCTTTAATCTCATTTCATCTAAAATTTATTAGTTTAATAATTTATTAAATCTTCTCTTCAAACTTTTTATCAAACAAACATTTTGATACTGACTAAAAATATCATTTATTCCTTAACAATTTATTTATTTCCTGTACCTTTTAAAATTTATTCACTGAACAATTTGTTAAATTTCTTCTTTAAACTTTGATTAAAAAAAAACTTTATAGCAATTATATTTAAAAATTTAAATTTCAATATTGAACTTTTTTTCACACGAATTAAAATCATAAAATTTCGATGATTTCAGCTTTATGATACATACAATGATATAACAGTCAATACATAACATTAACAATCAATACATACAATGTTATGGTTATCGTACTATTCTACATTACTAAATCTTTCCATAGGCTTTGTTTTGCAAAATGGTTCAATTGAAAAAGCTGAAACACTGAATCAGAACGAAAGTGTCAATAGAAACCATATAGATCATAGAAAGAAGGAATTATTTTCAGCTCATAAGACAGAGTATTATATTTTGCATAAAGTTATGTATATATAGTTGGATCTGTAAACACTTTCAGGTTTCACTTAATGCTGTGTTGCTTAGTTATTGATCTCTCATGATAAATCTTATTATAAAAAAATGTTCAAATGCTTATTAAATTTGTCAGTAACAATATGCGCTTCTTTTAAAAGTTACTGCCTAATAGTGAGCACCCAGTTACAGCATTAGAGCATTACATATTCTGCATGCTGAGATTTGCTACATGTATTCGTTGAATCAAAGTGACTTTAAAATTACAGCATGAGAGCATTACATGATCTGCATCCTAAAATTTGCTACATATATGGTTAAATCAAATTAACTTTAAACAAATTTAATAATGCATATTCAAAACATTTAAATTTAATCACATAAATTTTTAATATGCAGAGCATTTGATATTATATAGTAATAGTTAAGAACCCTGAGCGGCTGCAGATCCGTGCCCCTGCAAACGAAAACCAGTGTGGAGGCGGCTAGGGTTTAGGCCCTAGCCGCATTGACCATCTGTCTCCTGCCGTCTCGCTCCATTTCTAGCTAGATCAAGAATGTATGTTAGTAAAGCGAAAAAATCCCCCGATACCTTTTTAGCATCGACGAACCCAGGTTTTGTTCTAGAACACACCACTAGAAGAAAGTCTTGACTTCGATTAATACACGCGAATTAGGTCACCAGTCTTCAATACCACGTGTCCTTGCCAGATTGGAGAAACTTACGGTCTAGTTTTACCTCGAGACATTCATGGTTCCCTAAGCTTGAGTCGCACTTTTGAGTCAGCTTTGCCACGATAGAATTTGTATGTGAAATCCATCAGTGTCGGAGGTTTTTTTTCAAAAGGATATCAATGAAAACGTCCATATCACATCATCGATCCGTGATCCACCCATTGAGAGAGCGACACAATGGGATGTTTTAGTGTTAGGTACGATCGGATTTGTGAGAATTTAAGGGGCTAATCAATACTAAATCTCTCATTAGTTTCTACCTCGTGGTTCGATCGAGACAACCGTTTAAAATCCCTGATAGACCACATCACCCACCGCGCCTCCGCCATCAACCCATGATGAATTTAAGTTTCATAGATTCGGTGGCAGATTTGTTTAAATTTCACTCATCACCTCAATTGAATGGTTGATGCGACAAAGTAAGTTCTTCTTTGGTTTAAATTCTCTTGAACCATTGTAAATGAAATCATTATGAGCGCAAAGAGATTCAGAGCGTACAAAGAAGGAAGACGAGTCATTCGAAAGCTGCATAGATCCCGGGAGTATCAAATAACCAGGTTTAGCAAGCTTTATAGGTATGTATCCAATTCTGTGGATTTTACGCGGTTTCATTTCATACATTTTCTATATGGTTCCATTCTTTACATAGTATTTGAAGGTTTATTTCAATTGCAGGAACAATGTTACCAACAAAGCCAACCACTAGACGATCACCGAGGGTGCCCTAGCTGAAATAACCAAAGGTAGGAGAAGGCTCTTCTCCAATGTCCGTAAAACAATTAGAATATACTCTGAGGCCAGAACCAATCATTAAGACATGTACCAAGAAGATTTTAACTCAACCTACGACCTTTGGAGACACAAAGGCAAGCATAGGGACCAAGGCGACACTCCCACATTGGGGAGAACTCTTCAAAAAGATCAACCGAGAGGAATTCCCAGAATATATCCTGCATAGTGACCCAGATGTGAGAAAGCTCAATGATGAAGTTTTTCTGAATATCCGACGATCGTACCTACACATGGTAGCAAGCAGAACTCCAGTGTTCCCTTGCATAGAACTCCTGAAGTCGCTCATCGACCACACATACACACAGAAGTGTTTAATCAACGATGACAATGGTGGGTGTGTCGGGGTCTTCCTTCCGGTGGAGGTCCAAAAATATTACAAACTTCGAGACCCTGAGGAATGATTGAATACAGATTTTGTTGTGAATTTTTATGAGCGCCATGACACCAGCTGGGTGATGGCCTCATGGTGGAGAGAAGATAAGAAATACACCAATCAGAGCACCGATTGGTACCAGACAACCAACTTAAAGGAGCCATACATCTACTTGATGGATCTCATCTGCTGATTATATGGAGAGAAGGACTGCTCCAGATTTTCAGAGGCATGGATGCCTCTAGCTTACACAATGGCCATTTCTGGAAGAAGATTCAATTGGGGAGCCATCATTTATAAGCAACTGAGCATATGCATACAACAAGCTCATATGTTGAAGGAAGGAGAGACACCAACCTTCTACATGGCTTCATATTTAATTGATGTCATGTGTGCTAGAAACATTTTCGTAGGCATGAACCTGAGCTGGCACGTCGCAGAGCTCCCCGTCCACGTATATTTCAGCATCCTATGGGAGAACAGGTACAAGAAATCCTACTCTTTCATTTGCGATGAATTGATCGCACGTATTTATTTCATTCTTTTCAAGAAAGAATTCTCGAGACTATCGGTCGCGGCCAAAACGATGATATCAAAGGTAGGCCACTGGTACTTGGACGAGCGAGACACATACATCAGAGTGTTCAGGGCCATGGGAGCACCACATATTCTAATAGCGCATGTCCCTGACCAACTTGTAGTGGGAGAGATATGCTACCAGACCATCTTGCAAGGCTATAACGCCACTTTGGTTAAGGACACGAAAATGTCATTCATACCTTATGGTTTCCATGTAGGCTTCTACATGGTGAAGGACACCACTCAAGCCAAACAATAAGGGCTGAGACAGTTAGAGTTCAAATTCCAGACCGACCAATTCCTCAAGAACGATCCAAAGGGTCTGGTCTTGAAACATGCCTCGCAAGTGTCATCTTGTTGGCCATACGCCCACGATAAATTTGAAGATGAAGTCTTCAAAGAAAATGCCCAGGACTAGGATGAAGTGGTGGCAAGGATGGTCGACCCCAAAAGGACCAGCTTCAAATCCATGAGCCTGGATAAATAGACGACGGCCATAGAAAACCATGATAAGAGGCCCTCAGATCCAGGGAAGAAATGATAGTGGCAGAAGCAGTAAAGGTCCCCCTGGTAGCTCTGATGCAAGAAAGAGGTTTACCTATGACACAAGGCACGCGGTAAATGGAGTTTCTCATGATAGAATAGGTGTATCGAATAATTGATCAAATGCAAGATGACCCAGACCTCTCAGGAATGATAGGATCCCATGTTGATAACCCATATGAAAGACAGACAAGCCCAAGCGGCCCAGAACTAATAGATATTGATGAAATCGTCGGGTTAGACAACCCTGAAATCACAACGCCGCAGGCCGGATCCCCAGGGGGTGTTTTTGCTCAGCCAAAGATAGTCGTAATATTAGGGAGAGAAAGTGCACCATACGTCCTTCGTGAATTAATAAACATCTATGATGATGAAAAGAGCCTGAAGGTATCCCTGGTGACCCCTGTACAAATCATAGAGGAAAAGGAGCCAGAGAAGTCATCTTCCTCAGCTCTCGATGCTCAAATTCTCCTTCCACAGAATGAACAAGAGGTTGAAAGTGTCTTATACACTAAGCTTCCCGATACACCGTAGACCCAAGGGGATAGTCCGAACGACGATTCAGGGTCGGACGAACAAAAGGAAGAAGAGCTACAACAAGAAATTGAAATATCAATGACCAATGATCAATTTAGTATTGAACCTACCCTGACACCTCAATTTCAATTGGTACTCAACTTCCCGATGAGAAACAAACATAATTCAGACCCTCCGAACACATGGAGGAAGTTCAAGAACCCAATCTTGAACAAATATACACCATTGGGAGCCTGGGAAATATGCTCGCTTGGGAAGATTAGTAAATCCCCGAACCCGTCAACGAAGCATCCGACATACATGCCATCGCTTATGACTGGAAAAGAAAATCTATCGTGCAAAGAACCACTAAGAAGAGGAGGATCACTGTGGATCTCTCCATCCTCATCACCACGGAGGAAAAGTTGATAAATACAGATCATGAAAAAATATCCGACCTTATCGGTGTAGGGATGGAAATCAAAGATGCCACCCTAGACAGAGCTAAAAGAAATGAAGAGGATTTGGTCGCTGCTTTGAATGAATTGGAACATTTGCACCACTTGGCGAAATATTACCAAGACACCACAATCACATGTCGAACAAGACGTAGTCAAATCACAAGTCGAACAAGACATAGTCAAGTCACATGTCGAACAAGACTCATCATGGGTCGAGTAAATATAAAAGGTGACATACATGGCCCCAGGACATGTGCGACAGTTCATGGAGCACCCTATCAAAGCTCGATACATGTTGCAATAGTTAAGTGCCAGAATAGTCAAGTATCGGGCACAAGCAGTAGAGATAAGAGAGATTCTTTCAACCCCAATGGAACAACATATATTCTCGTATGATAACACATGCGATGATTTCTTCATCAAGTGGTCGAAGTACGAGAAGAGTCATTCACTTAAGTGAGATGATGTGATGACTCTTAGAAAGACTGATAGAAGAAAGTGCCATGTGGCCAGTTTTGTTTTACTTAGTTGCACTTTAATAGTTATTTTTAGTTAATAGTATGTTATAAGTAGGAGGATCGACCTATTAGCAAAGGTTTGATGGTTTTTTCAAAGACCCTCATTTTTGGTTTTGTAAAGAACTATTTTGGAGCTTCATTTAATTGAGAAGTCATGTTTAGGACCAGAGACAAGTTTGTGTTTTTTTTTATCAAAAGGTGTGTGATTGGATGTAGAGAAGAATTATTTCTTATTTCGTGTCATGAATGGGTGTTGTAACAAGTGAGAGCTACTAAATTTGTTGATAAGTTATCTGATTCAATGTTTTACAGTTCTTGTCTTTAATGATGAAGATAAATCATTGTGTTATTATGTGATTGATGATTAGAGTTAAGTGAATTATTTTACTTGCCATCGTTTATTGCATGCATTTTTTCTTCTGATAAGTTGTATCTCAGTCAGTAATTGGAATACTAGCACGGTTAATGTATTAGTACTAGGCCTGTGGTAGAGAATCATTGTTTGCATGCTAGAATGAAAGGGTTATCCCAAGATCAACCTCTTCTCCAGTAGCTAAGCTTGTTCCCACTTGTTACCTAGTTGGTTTATACCGGCTTTATCTTATATCGATCCCACCTAAGAGAAAATAAAATAGAGAATGAATGAACTAAAGGAGAAAACTTCACAAGAAAACGTAAATCCCATCGATTAATTAGTCGGATCGCAAGATCTGGAGAACCATTCCACCATTAAACATTGTAGATTCTAATTGGGCCTCTGTGGTGGGTTTGGTTCCTATTGTTGAGTTAAAGGGATTTAGGAACCCTCAATAGAATTGGTGCTAGAAGGAGGACCTTAGAATGAATGGTTGACATGATATTTGACATAATATTTCAGACAAACTGTAGATTCAAAATAGCCTACATGCATGGCTAGTCATTCCCAAGACAAACCACACACACTGAGTACTCCTGAAATGAGTAACTCACCCCAGCATGAGGAAGAACATGTATTCCCTGATATGCCTTACGCTCTTCCTCACGAGGAATTAAACCAATTAAGAAGAATCACAAGATCTTACGCCCGACATATTGGTGCACTTCCCTTAGCTCTGTTACTTCCTTGTATAAAACAAGTGAGCAGACCGGTGGTCGATACCCCTGACCAGGTTTTCATCCACAGAGTAGAAGACCTAATAGATTTTTCCCTAACTGAAATTGAACATCCCATTAATCTAATCCCCGAAACACCAACCAACTACTTCTCTGAGCCTGACAATTATTCAGAAGAAGAAGGTTTTAACTCAGAATGCTTAGGTTTGGGATCTGAATACATGGAATATAACAATGACCATGATGAAGAAATGGGAAACCCACCTCAGAATAATCAACCTTGGTTTGACATAGATGTTTTGGCCATCCCTGGACGAGTACATAACCTTCCCCGACATCCAGAGAAGTTACTCCCTAAATTTGATCCCGAGACTTCAGGATTGCCTGAAGACCATATCAAAAAATTCATACTAGCTATCAGACTGATGAATTTCCAACATGAAGATGTAGTGTGCAGGATTTTCCACTACACTTTTGAGAACTCAGCCTCCACGTGGTATTTTAACTTACTTGTAGGGTCTATAACTAGTTGGACAAAGATTCAAAGGGATTTTTTAGATAAATTTGTAGAAGAAACCACTATAGGAGCTTTGATGGCTGAATTGTTCACCACCACCATGAGTTCAAAGGAGAAGGTTAAATATTTCAATCAAAGGTTTACCACTATCTTAAACAAATTTCAACCCAAAGATAAACCTACTCAAGAGTTGCAAATTGAAGTATATTCTAATGCTCTCCCAACTTCTATTTCCATGTTTGTGAAGAGGGATGCCAAACCAACCCTAGATGAGAATTTTGAAGAATCCAAAATGATAGAGTTCCAAATGAAAGGATGCAAAGAAGGTCAGGTCTCGTTAGTTGAGAAAGAAGTTCAACCTCCTCCCAGCAGAGGACTCTTGTTGACTAGACCCCTAGGGAAACAAACAAAACAAGGTCTTGAAAAGGGAAGTGGGGACATAGAGGACCTGCAACGCATGGTCAAGAAGTTGTCAAACGAAATCATAGACATGAAGAGAAGTGCAGGGGAGGGAAACCAAGGCTAAAGGCCCTATAAACCTTTTTTCAAAAGGAATCCACCGTTCAAAGAAATTGAAACCCCCCACCCACCTTAAACATTGATATGAGAAATGTAGCATCTGAGTCTTTCTGTACTTATCACCAAGAGAATCACTCTGAAAGAGACTACCCCTAATGGGTGCATGCCATGAATTTGGGGCCAATCGATTTCTATATGAAGTCTCCCTAACCGAACAATCAAGTGGATCAGCTATGAATATCATCGATCAGGAAGAAGTTTCTCCACCTGAAGAAACAACCATGTTGATATGGGACCCTAACCTACCAATGCCTTCTGAGGAACTATTTCAGGTTCAAGAACCACTTGCTGAAGTCTTGTTTGTGAAAACACGAAGTAGGGTTCAACCTGTCTCAAATGACCTTACTATGACCCCAAATTTTGGAATAAAACTAGTCCTCGATCAACCGAAAGAACCTTTTTCTCACCAAAGAAACCCTATAAACATCCATACATGAGAATCACCCAAGCTCGATTACAACATAGTAAAATATTTGAAGAAGTTAAAGGAAAATATATCAGTGATGGACGTATGTAGAATCCCTCAGCAAAAAGATATTTTGTTACAAGCTTTGAAATCAGTATAAAAACCTACAACGAGCATTGGCCAAGGAAGAAATCTAACTCCCACAGATCTAGGGAATAAACCAAGTGTGAACGCCTACTCTGAACATAAGAAGGGAAAACCTTTTTTCCCATAGTTCCTTTTAACGTTTGAAGTCTTTAACAAAAACCTCCATATTTGTTTGGTCGATTCAGGAGCATCTTATAATGTTATGCCATTGTCTATTTGCAAAACATTAAACACAGTTCCTCTCAAAAGTGATAAACATGGAATTTATCTACAAACCATCAGTGCCCAACAATATTTCTAATTGGAAGGTCTTTGAAGGAGATGAACAGATCATAAATTTTTTGACTAACCAAGATAACTTCAAAGACTTGGCTATTGATGATGAAGTATTCCATGAACAATCAACAGAAAACGATCCTCAGACAGATCAACCAATTGACAAATCGAAGTCTCACACGATACCAAAGGTAATAGACAATTTAGAAAACCTTTTTTATATAAGAGAAAGATTTAAGGGGCCAAAAAACACGAAGATCGGTAGTTCCCTCCCCATTCATGAAACTATAAATCTCAGAACTCTGGAAAACCCCAAGAATATAAATCTTGGGAAGAAAATATCTAAATAGGAAAGGAAGGCCTATCTCAAACTTTTTAGACAGTATAGGAAGAAGATCACATCCAACATTTAACCCAGATTTTCGAATGGTGTAGAAAATACGGTATATCCTTAAACCCTAAGAAAACTATTTTTGGTGTCGAAGAAGGGAAGTTGTTAGTTCATATTATACCCCAAGAAGGAATTCACATACACCCAGAAGGTGTTAAGGCTATAGCTCATCTTCCATTACCCCACAACAAGAAGGTGATGCAATCATTTTTTGGAAAGATCAACTTTGTGAGGAAATTCACACCCGATTTCGCTGAAACTATCAAGCCCTTACAAAAAATGATCCGTAAAGACGCTGAATTTAAGTGGGATGATGAACAAAAGAGTGCGTTCAATGATATTAAGACAGAAATATCCCAAGCCCTAGTGTTGCAAATTCCTGATTTCAACAAAGATTTCTTCCTTTATACTTTCGCCTCTGACCAATTGTTAGTCGTAGTATTAAATCAGAAGGATGATGGCAATAATGAGGCCCTGGTGTCATTCATGAGCACTAACCTCCAAGGAGCCAAACTAAATTACCCTTCCATCGAAAAGCAGGCTTATGTGGTTTACAAAGTGGTGAAACACTTCATATCTTACATCCTAAAGAATCATAACAAACTCATGGTGCCTCACCCTGTGGTCCGATCCTTATTCACTCAACAAGAGATGGGTGAAATAAGGGGAAACTGGATGGAAGTCATCCAATAATTTGATCTAGATATAAAACCTGCTAAACTAGTTAAAGGACAAGGGTTATGCAAACTGGCAGTTGAAGACGAGGACCAAGTAAATGAAGACCCCAGATGGGAAAAAGAATTGGCATTATGGTGTGGTGAAGCTTCATACGTCTCCCCAGGGAAAGAGTCTTGGTATGAGAAATTGACTTATCTCCTGCATCATGGGACTTTCCCAGAGAACCTAAACCCTAGGGAAAGGATAGCTCTCAGGTTAAAATATGCACAATATCACCTCATAATTTCGGTGTTCTTCTGTGTTAATTATGACGGGGTAATTTTAAGATGTCTTGAACGTGAAGATGTAGACAAAGTTTCGAAGGAGCTCCACGGTGGTCCTGTCGGTGGACACTTCGTAGGAAACACCACCTCTCATAAAATACTTATATGCTCACACATATGCTAGAAACTGTAAGACTTGTCAAGTAAGCGCGGGGAGGGAGAAGAGAGTAGTGGTCCCACTACAACTGGTGGTTGTTTCTAGGCCATTTGAGAAATGGGAGTTAGATATCATAGGAGAAATTACACCAAGTTCCTCAAAACAACATATGTACATACTCACTGCCACTGATTATTTCATGAAATCGACAGAGGCCATCGCTCTGACTCATGTAAACGAGAAGGTGGTGATCCAATTCATAGAACAACAACTGATCACAAGGTTCGACATCCCTTCTGTCCTTGTTTTTTATAACGAATCTTATTTTTATTCTACCTTATTAACAGATTTTGCCCTAGACAGAAGAATCATAATTAGATACTCTGCAAACTATTATCCACAAGGAAATGAAGTGGCATAATCAACTAATAAGAACCTAGTGAGAATATTAAAGAAAACAGTTGTAGACAACCAAAGGAATTGGCACAATTCACTTCATAATGCTTTATGGGTTGATAGAGTCACACCCAAGGAAGCTTGTAAGCACTTGGCTCACCAGCCTATAAACATCATTAAACATCATTACAATTTAGCAGGGGCTCGGCCTTGGGGTATTACAATCCCCTCCCCTTATTTATGCACTGTCCTTAGTGCATCTTACTTACATAATATCAAAAATATTTCCAAAATCTTCAAAAATATGTGGGTATTCTGCCTGCATAGAATCTTCATGCTCCCAAGTTATGTCCATAGGACCGTACCAGGTCCATTAGACCCTTACAAACCCTATGGCTTGATTCTGAAGTTGTTTGATTTTCCAACCCATAATGCGTACTGGATGCACTTGAAAAGTACTTCCTTGCTCCACCTGAATCACATTCTAATCAATAACATGATTAGCATCAAGTATATATTTCTTGAGCAATGATACATGGAATAAATTATGAATAATCATAGATGCAGGTAATGAAAGCATGTAAGCTATTGTTCCAATCCTCAATAGGATTTCAAATGGTGCACAATATATGGATGCCAACTTGGAACAGTTTCCCACCTTCAGGGAGATTTTGTTGGCCTTCACCTTCAAGAATACATGATCTCCCACTTTAAATTCCCTCTGAGTTCTTCCCTTGCTAGCATATCTTTTCTTTTTGTCTTGGGAAGCCTTTAAAATCTGTTTAATCTTTAACATTTTCTCTTCCATTTCCCTGAGAAACTTTGTCCCAACCACTTCTCTATCAGTTGGGTTGTCCCAACTTATTGCTATGTTGCACTTTCTATGATAAAGTGCCTCAAATGGGCTCATCTTCAATGATGCTTGGTACCCATTGTCGTAGGCAAATTCTACCAAGTGTAACAAATATTCCGATTTAGATGTTTTTTGTGTCACGTACATCCTTAGCATATCCTCTATCACTTGGTTCACTCTTTTTTTTCCCATCAAACTCAGGATGATAAGTTGTGCCGAAGTTCAAATTTGTTCTGAACGCTTTGAATAACCCCCTCCAGAACTTTGAGGTAAACTTTGGGTCTCTGTCACAAATAATTGTCTTGGGTATGACATGCAAGCGTGCTACTTCCCTCATACAAATATCAACAAAAGTGGTTTCCTTGTGAGTAACCTTCATAGGAATGAAATGGGGACCTTTGGTAAGCTTGTCCACCACCACCATGATAGAATCATGTTGCTTGCTTGTTCTGGAAAATTTGGTGATGAAATCCATTGTCACAACTTCCCACTTCCACTTAGGAATGGGCGATGGTTGTAGAAACCCAGTTGGTTGTCTATGTAGAAACCCAGTTGGGTGTAGAAACCCACTATTTAGAAACCCAGTTGGGAGATTTAGCAATGTACTTAGCAATCTCCTTCTTCATGCCTGGCCAATAGGATTGGCTCTTGACTACTGCAACTATTTTCTGATATCCTGTGTGTCCATCATAAGGTACATTATGCATCTCATTCAAAATCATACTCCTCAATTAATGAGAATTGGGTACATAATTATGTTCATGTACAAGAGAATTCCATCATTTCCCAATTCATAATCTTCAACCTTCTATTGCATTTTACCTTGCTGTAATTTTGTTAGCAAATCTATGTACTGCAAATATACTTTTTCATCCTCATAAATTCTTCCTTTAAGATCATTTTGGTACATGTTAATTATTTTAGCATCCAGTTCATGCACTCTCCTGTTGAGTGCATCAACCACTTTGTTCTCTTTTCCTTTGATGTGCTTGATATCAAAGTCATACTCACGGAGGAATTCCAACCATCTCCTCTGCCTGGCATTTAAAGTTGTTTGATCAAATAAATATTTTAGACCATTATGGTTTATCCTCAACTCAAACCTCTTTCCCATGAGGTAGTTCCTGCACTTCTTCAAGGCATGCACTATCGCTGCCAAATCCAAATCATGAGTGGCATAGAGCCTTTCATGCTCTTTCAATTTTTTGGATTCAAAACATATCACAAACCCATTATGACTGAAGACACCACCAAGTCCTTCTTTGCATGCATCGGTGAAAACCACAAAATCTTCGTTTGGATAAACAATCCTAAGAATTGGAGCAATGGTTAACAACTGCTTCAATCACTGGAAGATCTTTTCACATTATGTTGTCCATTGAAACCTCACCCCATTCCTTTGCAAGGGAGTGATTGGGTGAGAAATCTTTGAAAACCCTGCAATGAATCTTCTGTAGTAGCCACCTAGACCCATGAAGGATCTCAAATCGATCACATTCTTAGGTGTTGTCCACCCTTTAATAACTTCAATATTTTCACGGTCCACTATTATCCCTTCTTAAGATATGATATGCCCCAAATAGTGAATCTGGTTTTGATAAAATGAGCACTTGCTCAATTTGGCATACAATTGGTTCTCTCTTAACACTTATAACACCATCCTCAAGTGATTATTATGTTCTTCTTTTGACATGGAATATACAAGGATGTCATCCAAGAAGACAATGACAAACTTGTCTAAATATCCTTGAAAAACACCATTCATTAGGCACATAAAAATAGTTGGTGCATTTGATAACCAAAATGGCACCACTGTGAACTCGTAATGACCGTACCATGTCCTGAAGGATATCTTTATAATTTCTTCATATCTGATCCTTACTTTATGGTATCTCGACCTGAGATCGATCTTAGAAAATATCATTACGTCCTTTAACTGATCAAAGTGATCATTGATCCTTGGCAAAGGATACTTATTCTTTATAGTCACTTTGTTCAATTGTCTGAAGTCGATGCACAATCTCAATGTCCCATATTTCTTCTTCATGAATAAAACGGGGGTGCCCCAAGGTGACACACTTGGGCATATATACCCGTTCTTCAAAAGTTCTTCAAGTTGTATTTGTAGTTCCTTGAGCTCTGGTGTACTCATTTTGTAAGGAGTCTTTGATACTGGAGTTTCTCCCAGCATTAAGTTTATAGACAAATCAATATCTCTCTTTGGGTGTAGTCTTGGTATCTCCTTAAACACATCCTCGAAGTATTTTAGGACTGCATGATCCTCAAGATTTGGCACCTTATCCTTATGTGCTTCCTCCCAATGGGATGAAAATATTTGGCACCCCTTCCTATAACACTTCTTCAGCTACATTGTTGAGATCTCCCGGACAGTAACTACCCTAGGAATTCATTGGACTGTGTTGAGCACTCAACACACCCTAAACATTCCATGTCAAATTTTCACCTTTTTGGGTACCACTTGATCTTTGCACTATCTGATTCGATTTTCTTCTGAGAAATGTTTTGTCTTTGATTTTTCTCTTGAATCTCATTATCTTTTCAGGTTTGTTTAAATTTATGAAACCCCATGAATTAAAAATGCTTAACACTTAAATAAAGAATCAACATCCAAAACACTTCACTTGACGCACTGAATATTCAACATCGACATAAGTAACTTTCATTTGCGCCAAAGTGTTGCATAAGGATATCGTCGAGAGCTGATTTATCTTCGACATCGGTAAAAGACAAGGGGAATAGACGTTAATGAGGAGAGAAACGATATTGACAATATTCGATAGCCGACGTGCTTATCGGAATCGGGGAAGACCTAAAAGAATCACAATGAACATTATGACCATGCCAAATAGTTTTCCTGATCGTCGATCCCCGAAGCGATTCGACAATGGGACTTTTTCGAGGAAACTAATCTAAAGAAAATCACATGATGGGTTTATCGTCGATCGCCGACCCCTGATACCTTTTCCGCATCGGCGAACCCAAGTTTTTTTCTAGAAATTCTCGACTCCGATTAATACATGTGAATTAGGTCATCGGTCTTAAATGCCACATGTCCTTGCCAGATTGGAGAAATGCACGATCTAGTTTTACCTCGATTCATTCTTGGTTCCCCAAGCCTGAGTCGCACCTTTGATTCAACTTTTTTACGATAGAATTTGTACGTGAAATCAATCGTCGTCAGAGGTTTTTTTGTAGAAGGATATCAACGAAAACATCCATAGCACATCGTCAATCCCCAATCCACCAACTGAGAGAGTGACACGATGGGACATTTTAGTGTTAGGTACAACCGTATTTGTGATCATTTAAGGGGATAATCAATATAGAATATTACATTAGTTTCTACCTCATGCGTCAATCGAAAAATCCGTTTAAAATACCTGATATACCACATCACCCTCCGCACCTCCACCGTCAACCCACGATGAATTTAAGTTTCAGAGATTCGGTGATAGATTTGTTTAAATTTCACTCATCACCCGAATTGAATGGTTTATGTGACACAGTAAGTTCTTCTCTAGTTTAAATTCTCTTGAACCGTTGTAAATGAAATCATTATGTGCACAAAGAGATTCAGAGCATCCAAAGAAGCAAGATGAGTAATTCGAAAGCTGCAGAGATCCCGTGAGTATCAAATAACCAGGTTTAGCAAGATTTACAGGTATGTATCCAATTCTGTGGATTTTAATGGGTTTCATTTGATACATTTTCTATCCGGTTCTATTCTTTACACAGAATTTTAAGGTTTATTTGAATTGCAAGAACAATGCTGCCAATAAATCCTACAATTGGATGATTGTCGAGGGAAGCCAAGCTGAAAGAACTAGAGGTAGGAGAATGCTCTTCTCCAAGCATCGCAAAACAAATAGAATATACTCCGAGGACAAAACCAGTCATTAATACATCTACAAAGAATATTTTCACTCAAACTCCGGCCTTTGGAGACACAGAGGCAAGCACAGGGACCAAGGCGGCACTCCCACATTGTGGAGAACTCATAAAAAATTTCAGCCAGGAGGAATTCCCGGAATATATCCTACACAGTGACCCAAATGTGAGAAAGCTCGATGACGAATTTTTTCCGAATATTTGACGATCATACCTTCACATCGTAGAAAAAATAAATCCAGTGTTACCCTACATAAAACCCCTTAAGTGGCTCATCGACCAGATAGACACAAAGAAGTCTTTAATCAATGATGACAATGGTGGTTGTGTGGGGGATTCCTTCCGGTGGAGGTCCAGAAATATTACAAACTTCGAGACCCTGAGGAACAGTTGAATACTGATTTCGTTGTGAATTTTTATGAGCACCATGACACCAATGGGTGATGGCCTCATGGTGGAGAGAATATAAGAAATAAACCAATTGGGGCATTGGTTGGTACCAAAAATCCAACTTAAGGGAGCCATACATCTACTTGATGGATCTCATCTGCCGATTATATGGAGAGAAGGACTGCTCCATATTTTCAAAGGCATGGATGCCTCTAGCTTACACAATGGCCATTTATGGAAGTGGTTTCAATTGGGAAGCCATCATTTCTAAGCAACTGAACATCTGCATACAACAGGCTCAGATGTCAAAGGAAGGAGAGACACTAGCCTTCTACATGGCTTCATATTTACTTGATGGCATGTGTGCCAGAAAACTTTTCACAGGCATGAAACTAAGATGGCACGTCGTAGAGCTCACAGTCCACATATATTTCAATATCCTATGGGAGAATAGGTACAATAAATCCTACTCCCTCATTTGTGATGAATTCATCACACGTATTTATTTCATTCCTTTCAAGAAAGAATGCCTGACACCATCGGTCGCGGCCAAAACGATGATATCAAAGGTAGGACAATGGTACTTGGATGAGAAATACACATACATCAAATTGTTTGGGGCCACCAAAGCACCACATGTTCTACCAGTGCATGTCCCTGACTGACTTTTAGTAGGAGATATATGCTACTAGACCATCCTGCAAGGCTATAACGCCACTCTGGTCAAGGACAAGAAAAGGGCGTTCATACCTTATGGTTTCAATGTAGGATTATTCATGTTGAAGGACACCGCTCAAGCTAAACAAGAAGGGTTGAGCCAATTAGAGTTCAGATTCCAGACCGATCAATTCCGAAAGAAGGATCCAAAGGGACTGGTCTTGAAACATGCCTCGCAAGTGCCATCCTGCTGGCCATACACCCACGACAAATTTGAAGATGAATTGTTCACAGAAAATGCCTAGGACTGGGACGAAGTGGTGGCAAGGATGGCTGACCCCAGAATGACCAGGTTCAAAGCCATGAGCATGGATGAAAAAATGACGACCATATAACAATCGGCTTAAGAGGCCCTCTGATCCAGAAAAGAAATGATAGCAACAGAAGCAACAAAGGTCCCTTTGATAGCTTCGATGCAATAAAGAGGTTTCCCTATGACACAGGATGCGCGATAAAGGGGGTTTCTCATGATAGAATAGGCGCGACGAATAATTGATCAACTGCAATATGACCCAGACCTCTCAGGAATGATAGGATCCCCTGCTGATAACCCATATGAAAGCCAGACAAGCCCAACCAGACCGAAACTAATAGACATTGATGAAATCGTCGGGTTAGACAACCCTGAAATCATAACGCCACAGGCCAGATCCTTGGGGGGTGTTTCATTTTAGCTGGAGACAGTCGGAATATCAGGGAGAGAAAATGCACCAGACCCCCTCTGTGAATTAATAAACATCTATGATGATGAAGAGAGCTTGGAGGTATCCCTGGTGACCACTTTACAAATCATAGAGGAAAAGGAGCTAGAGAAGGCATCTTCCCCAGCTCCCGATGCTCAAATTCGCCTTCCATAGAATGAACAAGAGGTTGAAAGTGTCTTAGACACTAAGTTGTGAGATGCACTAGAGACCCAAGCAGATAGTCCGAAGGATGAGTCAGGGTCTAGAGAACAAAAGGAAGAAGCTCTATAATAGGAAATCGACATCTCAACGACGGATGAGCAAGTAAGTACCGAAACTACCCCCGACGCCTCAATTTCAATCGGTAAAAAACTTCCCGATGAGACTCAAACAGAAGCCAGACCCTCCAAACACATTGAGGAATTTCAAGAAACCAGTCTTGAATAAATATAAACCATCGGGAGCGTGGGAAATATGCTCACCTGGGGAGATCAGCAAATCGACAAACCTGTGGACAATGTATTCGACTTACATGCCATCGCTTATGACCAAAAAATAAAATCTATCATGCAAAGAACCACCAAGAAGAGGAGGATCACTCTGGATCACCCCATCCTCATCACCACGGAGGAAAATTTGATAAATATAGAGCATTCCAAAACATCTGAACTTATGGGCGCAGGGATGGAAATCATAGATGCCACCCTAGACAGATCTAAAAGAAATGATGAGGATTTGGCCACCACTCTGAAGGAATTGGAACATTTGCGCCACTTGGTGAAATATTACCATGACACCACACAGGTTGCAGTGTTCCTAAGGAGAGAATTCCTGGAGACATACAACAAATTTATAGATGAAGAGGAATACACCATAATGGAATTGGCAACGTGAAAGGATATGGAGAGGTGGTACGACAAAAAACAACAAACCGTGGAAAGGATCGACTATATCAGCGCAGTGCAAAAGGGCCAAGACACCAAAGAGTACCGCATCCAGGCGCTAAGGGAAAGTAGAATCAATCGCATGAGGAAATCGACTGAATATTGGGTTAAAATGGCTCAAAAACCTCATCGGGAAATCCAAGATAAATGGGCCAAGTGAGAGAAGAGTTGAACCAATATCAATCGAGCAATGAGGGACATCAGCCTCCCCGAATTCGGCACAACCGATGACTTTATTGACATAGTCAAATCACATGTCAAACAAAACTCATCATGGGTCGAGGAAATAGCAAAGGTGACATACATGGCCCCAGGACAGGTGCGACAGTTCATGAAGAAGCCTATCAAATATCGATCCATGTTGCAACAGTTAAGTGCTAGAATAGTCAAGTATCGTGCACAAGCAATAGAGATAAGAGAGATTCTTTGGGCCCTAATGGAACAACATATTTTCCCGTATGATAACACATGCAAGGATCTCTTCATCAAGTGGTCAGAGTACGAGAAGAGTCATCCACTTAAGTGAGATCATGTGATGACTCTTAGAAAGACTGATAGAAGAGAGCGCCATGTGGCCCGTTTTGTTTTACTTAGTTGCACCTTAATAGTTAATTTTAGTTAATAGAATGTTATAAGTAGGAGGATCGACCTATTAGCAATGGGTTGATGGTTTTTTCAAAGACCCTCATTTTTGGTTTTGTAAATAACTATTTCGGGGCTGCCTTTAATTGAGAAGTCATGTTTAGGACCAAAGACAAGTTTTTGTTTCTTTTTATCAAAAGCGTGTATGATTGGATCTAGAGAAGAATTATTTCTTATTTAGTCTCATGAATGGATGTTGTAATGAGTAAGAGCTACTAAATTTGTTGATAAGTTATTTGATTTAATGTTTTATAGTTCTTGTCTTTAATGATGAAGATAAATCGTTGTGTTATTATGTGATTGATGATTAGAGTTAAGTGAATTATTTTACTCGCCATCATTTATCGCATGCATGTTTTCTTCTGATAAATTTTATCTCAGTCAGTAATTGGAATACCAGCACGGTTAATGTATTAGTACTAGGCCTGTGGTATAGAATCATTATCTTCATGCTAGAGTGAAAGGGTTATCCCAAGGTCAGCCTCTTCTCTAGTAGTTAAGTGTGTTCCCACTTGTTACCTAGTTGGTTTATACAAGCTTTATCTTATATTGATCCCACCTAAGAGAAAATTAAAAAGAGAATGTATGAACTGAAGGAGAAACCTTCACAAGAAAACATAAATCCCATCAATTAATTGGCCGGATCACAAGATCTGGAGAACCATTCCACCATTAAACGTTGCAGAGTCTAATCGGGCCTCGGTGGCGGGTTTGGTTCCTGTTGTTGAGTTAAAGGGATTTAGGACCCCTCAAAAAAATTGGCACTAGAAGGAGGGCCTCAGAATGAATGGTTGACATGATATTTGACATAATATTTCAGACAGCTTGTAGATTCAAAACAACCCACATGCATGGCTAGTCATTCCCAAGACAACCCACACACATTGAGTACTCCTAAAACAAGTAACTTAACCTAGCATGAGTAAGAACATATATTACCTAATATACCTTACGCTCTTCCTCACGAATAATTAAACCAATTTATAAGAATCATAAAAGCTTATGCCCGATAGATTAGTGCACTGCCCTTAGCTCCGTTACTTCCTTGTAGAAAACAAGTGAGCAGACCGGTGGTCGATACCCCTAACCAAGTTTTCATCCACAGAGTAGAATATCTAATAGATTTCTCCCTAACCAAAATTGAACATCCCCTTAATCTAATCCCTGAAACACCAGTCGACAACTTATCCGAGCCTGATGATTTTTCGGAAGAAGAAGGTTTTAACTCAGAAGGCTTAGGTTCAGTATCTGAAGACATCGAAGATAACAATGACCATGATGAAGAAAAGGGAAACCCGCCTTAGAATAATCAAAATTGGTTGGACAAAGATGATTTGGCCATCCCTGGATGAGTACATAACATTCCCTGACATCCAGAGAAGTTACTCCCTAAATTTGATCCTGAGACTTCAGGATTGCCTGAAAACCATATCAAAAAATTCATACTAGCTATCAGACTGATGAATTTCCAACATGAAGACATAGTGTGCAGGATTTTCCACTACAATTTTGAGAACTCATCCTCCACGTGGTATTTTAACTTACCTATAGGGTCCATAACTAGTTGGACGAAGATTCAAAAGGATTTTTTAGATAAATTTGTAGAAGAAACCACTACAGGAGCTTTGATGGTTGAATTGTTCGCCGCCACCATAATTTCAAAGGAGAAGGTTAAATATTTCAATCAAAGGTTTACCGCTTTCTTAAACAAATTTCAACCCGAAGCTAAACCTACTCAGGAGTTGTAAATTGAATTATATGTTAATGCTCTCCCAACTTCTATTTCCATGTTTTTGAAGAGGGCTACCAAACCAACCCTAGTTGAGAATTTTGAAGAAGCCAAAACGATAGAGTTCCAAATGAAAGGATGAAAAGAAGGCCAGGTCTCGTTAGTTAAGAAATAATTTCAACCTCCTCCTAGGAGAGTACTCCTGTTGAATAGACCCCTAGGGAAACAAACATAACAAGCTCCTAAAAAGGGAAGTGGGGACATAGAGGACCTGCAACGCATGGTCAAGAAGTTGTCAAACATAATCATAGACATGAAGAGAAGTGCAGCGGAGGGAAACCAAGGCCAAAGACCCTATAGACCTTTTTCCAAAAGGAATCCACCATTCAAAGCAATTGAACCCCCCCAACCAACTTAAACATCGATCGAAGAAATATAGCATCCGAATCTTTCTATACTTATCACCAAGAGAATCATTCTGAAAGAGACTTCCCCCAATGGGTGCATGCCATGAATTTGATGGCCAGCCGGTTTCTATATGAAGTCTCCCTAATCGAACAATCAAGCGTCTCAGCTATGAATATCACCGATCAGGAAGAAGTTGCTCCACCTGAAGAAGAAACCATGTTGATATGGGACCCTAACCTACCAATGCCTTCCGATGACTTATTTGAGGTTCAAGAACCACCTGCTGAAGTGATTGTGACCGTGAAAACATGAAGTAGGGTTCAACCTATCTCAAATGACCTTACTACGACCCCAAATTTGGGAAGAAAACTACTCGATCAACCGAAAGAACCTTTTTCTCCCCAAAGAAACCCTATAAACATCAATACATGAGAATCGCCCAAGCTCGATTACAATATAGTAGAATATTTGAAGAATTTAAAGGCAAATATATCAGTTATGGACGTATGTAGAATCCCTCAACAAAAATATTTTCTGTTACAAGCTTTGAAATCAGTAGAAACTCCTACAATGAGCATTGACCAAGGAAGAAATATAACTCCCATAGATCTATGGAATAAACCAACTGTGAATGCCTTCTCTGAAGATAAGAAGGGAAAACCTTTTTTCCCACCATTCCTTTTAACGTTTGAAGTCTTCAACAAAAACTTATGTTTGGTCGACTCAGGAGCATCTTCTAATGTTATGCCACTGTCTATTTGCAAAACATTAAACACATCTCCTCTCAAAATTGATAAGCATGTGATATAGCTAGACAAAAACTAGGTAAAGGTCATGGGAGAACTCAAAGATGTGATGATCATAATAGCGATGCACCCTAAATTTGTGCAAGTAATTGACATTGTTCGTGCTCTTTTTCGTCAACGTGTGAGCAAAAAGTGGGCACTTACATGCCTAGTTGGGCTCTTCTAGTCATGACAGCTGTAATGCAAAAGGTTAGAAAGAAAATAGTAAAGGTATGAACAAGAATTAAACAAGAACTAAATAACAACATGAG
>SNQJ01S0041449.1:21903-65329 GCA_010110895.2 Picea sitchensis
TCTTTTTAGCCAACTTTGTATAGTTTTGGCCCTTTTGATGTGCTGTGGAGTTAATCCTTGTGCCATGGATGATTGTTTTTCTGTGTTGATGATGTTGAGTTCTTGTCGCCCTGTGCGGACGAAATTTCAGTGATAACAGACATCATTGTAGTGGATATCCCAGAAGCTTATGGATTGTTATTAAGTCGATATTGGTATGAGAAGTTAAAAAGATAATTTAGTACAGAGTGGGATCACCTTTGGTTTCCATTAAAGGGACACACAAATATGATCAGGATCGATAGGTAAATATATCTAAAACATATTGTCACCGAATTAGAAACCCTTAATGAACCTCACTGGCAGATTTTCCCATGCTAGGAAATTATTCTCGTGACTCTAATTTTGGGAATTTCTCCCCCCTATCATCTCATGTCCCTCGTACTCAAAAATCTGAAATGATTTTTCAATATAAATTGCTTACTGCGACAAAGGAAACCCTTTTTTGTCAAGGACCTGTGTTAGAAATCATAGAACAAACAGGAGGAAAAGAGGAAAGTAACAAGAAAGAGGAAGCTGATAGGTTTTTCCCACAAGTCTAGACCTTATATTTTGATGGATCTAAATCGAAATAAGGGTCAAGAGCAGGGTGCATCCTCAATATCCAAAGGTTAAACAACATTTCCTGTCTTGTAGGCTAGAATTTGAATCTCTAGTACAAAGGTTAAAGAAATCCATAGACTTAAAAGTCAAATAATTGAATGTTTTTAGAGATTCTGAAATCATTGTTAGACAAGTAAGGAATACTATACATTGCAACTCTCCACACCTAAGGAATTACCAACATGAATTTCAGAGGCTAATAGAGCGTTTTGAAGCTTTCAACATTACAGCGATCCCTAGAGAAAAGTACATTCTTGCTGATTCTCTGGCCATCGGTGTTTCAAGGATATCACCTCTAGAAGATTATGAGCCTCCCGTTTCACTATGGAATTTCTCTACAAACCATTGGTGCCCAACAATATTTCTAATTGGAAGGTCTTTGAAGGAGATGAATAGATCGTAATTTTTTTTACTAACCAAGATAACTTCAAAGACTTGGCTATTGACGATGAAGTATTCCAGGAACAATCAACAGAAAATGATCCTTAGACAGATCAACCAATTGACAAATTGAAGTCTCACACGATACCAAATGGAATATCCAATTTAGAAAACCTTTTTGATCTAAGAGAAATATTTGAGGGGCCAAAAAATGCGAAGATCGGTAGTTCCTTCCCCATGCATGAAACTATAAATCTCGAAACTCTGGAAAACCCCAAGAATATAAATCTTGGGAAGACAATATCTAAATAGGAAAGGAAGGCCTATCTCAAACTTTTCATATAGTATCAAGATGTCTTTGCATCTTCCTACAGAGATTTGAAAACTTATGATACCTATATCATTCAACACACCATCCCTTTAAATCCTGAAGTTAAACCCTTCCAACAGAAGATCTGAAAGTACCACCCATCCCTGGAGCCTCTCATCTGTTAGGAGTTAAAGAAACTATTAGACGCCAAAATTATCTTCCAGGTTAGACACTCTGCATGGGTAGCAAATTTAGCTCCTTTGAGGAAAAAGTCTGGGGAGATTCGTTTATGCATAGACTTTATAAACCTCAACAGAGCTTCAAAAAAGGACAATTATCCAGTCCCTCCAATGGAGCAACTCTTGCAGACTATGTCTGGATCTGATATTTTCTCCCTACTGGATGATTTCTCAGATTACAACTAGGTTCTAGTCTTAGAAGAAGACTGCTTGAAAACTACCTTCTGAACGAAGTGGGGAACCTTCGCTTATAAACGTATTCCTTTTGGGCTAATCAATGCAAGAGAAACCTTCCGAAGGGCCATGGACATAGAGTTTCAAGGAATAATAAACAAATGTGTAGTGGTTTATTTGGATGACGTGACTGCGTATTCAAAGAATAGAGAAGATCACATCCAACATTTAATCTAGATTTTCGAAAGGTGTAGGAAATAAGGTATATCCTTTAACCATAAGAAAACTATTTTTGGTGTCGAAGAAGGGAATTTATTAGGTCATATTATATCCCAAGAAGGAATTCTCATAGACCCAGAAGGAGTAGAGGCTATATCTCATCTTCCATTACCCCACAACAATAAGGTGATGCAATCTTTTTTTGGAAAGATCAACTTTGTGAGGAAATTCACTCCCGATTTTGCTGAAACTATTAAGCCCTTACAGAAAATGATCTGTAAAGACGTCAAATTTAAGTGGGATGATGAACGAAAGAGTGTGTCTAACGATATTAAGATGGAAATATCTCAAGCCCCAGTGTTGCAAAGTCCCAATTTCAACAAATATTTCTTCCTCTATACTTTCACCTCCGACCAATTGTTAGCCATAGTATTAACTCAGAAGGATGATGGAAACAATGAGGCCCCAGTGTGATTCATGAGCACTAACCTCCAAGGAGCCAAACTAAATTACCATGCCATCGACAAGCAGGCTTATGTGGTTTACAAAGCAGTGAAACACTTTAGATCTTACATCCTAAAGAATCATACCAAAGTCATGGTGCCTCACCCTACGGTCCTATCCTTATTCACTCAACAAGAGATGGGGGAAATAAGGGGAAAATGGATGACAGTAGTCCAAGAATTTGATCTATATATAAAACCTACTAAACTGGTTAAAGGACAAGGGTTATGAAAACTTGCAGTTCAAGCCCAGGACCAAGTAAATGAATACCCTACATGGGAAAATGAAATGACATTATGGTGTGGTGAAGCTTCATATGTCTCCCTAGGTCAAGAGTCTTGGTATGAGAAACAGACTTATCTCCTGCATCATGGGACTTTCCGAGAGAACCTAACCCTAGGGAAAGGAGAGCTCTCAGGTTAAAATACACACAATATTACCTCATAAATTTGGTTCTCTTCTGTGTTAATTATGACGAGGTACTTTTAATATGTCTAAAAACGTGAAGATGCGGACAAAGTTCTAAAGGAGCTCCACCACCACTCATAAAATACTAAGAGTTGGTTATTATTGGCCTACTTTGTTTAGAGATTCTCACACATACGCTATAAAGTGTAAGACTTGTTAAGTAAGCGTGGGGAGGGAGAAGAGAGCAACGGTACCACTACAACCGATGGTTGTTTCTAGGCCATTTGAGCAATGG
This sequence comes from Picea sitchensis, assembly GCA_010110895.2. Classification (NCBI taxonomy): domain Eukaryota; kingdom Viridiplantae; phylum Streptophyta; class Pinopsida; order Pinales; family Pinaceae; genus Picea; species Picea sitchensis. The sequence continues at coordinate 25,076 of SNQJ01S0041449.1, forward strand.
GGGTTAGATATCATAGGATAAATTCCACCAAGTTCCTCAAAATAATATAGGTACATACTCACTACGGCTGATTATTTCACGAAATCGACAGAGGCCATCCCTCTGACTCATGTAAACAAGAAGCAGGTGATCCAATTCATAGAACAACAACTAATCACAAGGTTCGACGTCCCTTCTGTCCTTGTTTTTGATAATGCAGCTTATTTTTCTTCCACCTTATTAACAGAGTTTTCCCTAGACAAAGGAATCATAATTAGATACTCCGCAAACTATTATCCACAAGGAAACAGAGTGGCAAAATCAACTAATAAGAACCCAGTGAGAATATTAAAGAAAACAATTGCAGACAACCAGAGGAATTGGCACAATTCACTTCATAATTCTTTATGGGCTAATAGAGTCACACCCAAGGAAGCTTATAAGAACTTGGCTCACCAGCCTATAAACATCATTAAACATCATTACAATTCAGCAAGGGCTCAGCCTTGGGGTATTACAATCCCCTCCCCTTATTTGTGCACTATCCTCAGTGCATCTTACTTACATAATATCAACAAGATTTCCAAAATATTCAAAACGATGTGGGTATTCTTCCCACATAGCATCTTCATGCTCCCAAGTTGCGTCCTCAGGACCGTACAAGGTCCATTAGACCTTTACAAGCCCTATGGATCGATTCTGAATTTATTTGATTTTCCAGTCCAGAATGTGTACTGGATGCACTTGAAAAGTACTTCCTTGCTCCACTTGAATCAAATTCAAATCAATAACATGATTAGCATCAAGTATATATTTCTTGAGCAATGATACATGGAATAAATTATGAATAATCATAGATGCATGTAATGAAATCATGTAAGCTATTGGTCCAATCCTCTCTAGGATTTCAAACGACACACAATATATGGCTACCAACTTGGAACAGTTTCCCAACTTTAAGGAACTTTTGTTGGCCTTCACCTTCAAGAATACACGATCTCCCACTTTAAATTCCCTCTGAGTTCTTCCCTTGCTAGCATAGATTTTCTGTCTATCTTGGGCAGCCTTTAAATTTTGTTTAATCTTTAACATTTTCTCTTCCATTTCCTTGAGAAACTCTGGCCCAACCACTGCTCTATTAGTTGGGTTGCCCCAGCTTATTGCTATGTTTCACTTTCTGCCATAAAGTACCTCAAATGTGATCATCTTCAGTGATGCTTGGTACCCATTGTCCTAGGAAAATTCTACCAAGTGTAAATAATCTTCCAATTTAGATGGTTTGTCTGTCACATGCATCCTTAGCATATCCTCTATCACTTGGTTCACTCTTTTTGTTTTCCCATCAAACTCGGGATGATAAGCTATGATGAAGTTCATATTTGTTCTGAACCCTTTGAATAATCCCCTCCAGAAATTAGAGGTAAAATTTGTGTCTCTATCAAACACAATTGTCTTGGGTATGCCATGCAAGCGTGCTACTTCCATCATATAAATATTGACAATAGTGGTTTCCTTGTGTGTAACCTTCATAAGAATTAAATGGGCAACTTTGGTAAGCTTGTCCACCACCACCATGATAGCATCATGTTGCTTGCTTTTTCTGGGAAATTTGGTGATGAAATCCATTGTCACTACTTCCCACTTCCACTCAGGAATGGGCAATGTCTGTAGCAACCCATTTGGGTGTCTATGATCAGCCTTGACCTTTTGACACTCCAAGCATTTAGCAATGTACTCAGTAATATCTTTCTTCATGCCTGGCCAATAGGATTGGCTCTTGACTGTTGCAACTGTTTTCTGATATCCTAGGTGTCCATCATAAGGTACACTATGCACCTCATTCAAAATCATACTCCTCAATTAGTGAGAATTGGGTACATAATTATGTTCATGTACAAGATAATTACATCATTTCCCAATTCATAATCTTCAACTTTCTACTGCATTTTACCTTGCTGTAATTTTGTTACCAACTCTATGTACTGCAAATGTTAAGCCCTAATATTGGCTCATTACCCCTTAATTGGGGAATATTATATTAGTAATGTTATTTTATTTATGTCAGCTTTAGGCCATTAGTTGTAATTATACCTCTTAGTCTCCTATATATACCAAGGAGACATTTTCATTTGAATCATCTTGTACTTGAACATTTAAATTGGGTAAGGAGGTTGCCCCCTCGAAGGAGCTTATTATCTGAAATTATCTTTTTCAAGACCTTGAATACTTTTACGAGGGTTTTCTATGCTATATTGATATTTGGTTCTTAACATATGGTATCGAGCTCTCAAGGTCTTGGGGTTTGTTGCTACATCTGAGATACCTTGGACATTTCGATATAACTTTTTTCTACAATGTTTCGAAGGAATGGCTTTGATATATTTATTTGACGGATCAAGGTATGTTGGGTTAAAAATTCAGCTCGGTATACAATTTCGGATATCTGACTTGTACAATATAGGGGTTATGGAGATCATCTGAGCGGAGTCGTGCGAATTTCTAAATATATAACTTACTAATTTATGTAATGTTTAAGACCTTGAAATTTGGAGGGATATTTACAGAAATTAGTAAGGTATGTATGGTAAAAGGCTGCATCTTCTAGGTCATCCTAAATTTGTAGATACACCACAGTATAAGATGGGGTATCTGACTAGTCTAATCTGACTAGTCTCAAGAAGGTGTTCAGGTAAAACAATCATAACTTCTTCCTAAGAGGTATCCCAATTGAGTGGGACCAGTTTCATTGGATCATGGAATGGTCCATAGTATTTCTGGTGTGAGTTTAATTTTATATCAATTATTTTGTGTAGGTCATGCTATACAAATGGAATCTCTTGGAAAGGCCAAAATCGACAAGTTGTGGGAAGTTGGTAATTCCACTTAGCGTAATTTGATCAAACACTGTGTGTAGAAGAAATATTAGAGAACAACATAAAATAAAGTTTCATACCAGGAAGGGTCGAGAAACTTGGGAGATACAACAGAAGAAAGGTGTCTAGAACCACCTCAAATTAAGGTTCAAAAGTGATACTTGGCCAACATGCCACCCAAAGGGAACTTCTACACCAAAAAAAAACCTCCAGATAGTTCTACTTGGAATATTGATGAAAATGAAGAAATTTGTAGGGACATAAATTATTTACGAAATAAGATAGTAACAAAGATGAACTACACAAAGAGATGATGGAGGGTTTTAAAGGGAGATCGTGGAAGTATTGAAATTTTAAATGTGAAAATAGAGGACACCTTAAAGTGAAAATGTATCCCTTGAAATTAATGATGAGGACACAAGGAAGGTGAATCAAGAATGAAGAAACTGCAACATTGGTTTGAAGACCAATATATATTCCTAAAGGCTGATATGAGAGGAAGTTTGATGGCAAGGGACAATCGCGTGGATACTTCGGATGGAGCAATTTAACGACTCATAAGCACATACAAAAAGGTAATTTATTTCATATATTTAGAACCTAAATCAATTTGTATGGTATCGATGAAGCTGTTCTCCACAATCCTTTCGTCCTTGGACAATTTTCACGGAAGAAATGATAGCACACTATGAGGGATACGAGGAACAGCCTCCTTTGTAATTGATAAATCTCGACAAAGGGTTGGGATTCACAGAGAGCACATTAGAGAACTGTTAAAAGATTGAATATAAAGGTAGCAGATATTATAGATAGACACTTGATTGATGTATTCATAGGAACTTTGGATAACATTCAACATGAGGTTCGCCTTTGGGAACCCAAATCATTGGAGGCTCATTTAAGGTGGCAAAAAATGTTGAAAGTAAAAAAATATGGCTACTAGAAGGGTGGCCACTAAGAAATTTAGAGAGCACCATGTTACATCTCCTAGCCTCACTTAATCTACAAGGTTGAAACCTCAACAGTGGAGGAAAGAAAGAAACTAAAGGTTTTATTCTTTAATTGTGGCAGTAAAGAATCATTAAAGGGACATAAAGTGTGGTGAGAAGAAATTATTCTACATAGATTGTGAAGGGAAGAAGAGAAGAACAAGAACCATCTCAATATGAAAGCGTAGAAGCAATTTCATGCAGAAGAGATGACTCCCACAATATCGTGTAATGCATTGGGTTTGGAATTAGCACTCACAGAAACCCTTCAATATTGAAGGATACATCAAAGAAAAAGGTAATAGTCCTAATTGATTACATACTCCTTAATTTCATTCACTATGAATTAGTCAAAGCTCTCAATTTTTTTGTATATCTAGCATGAGGTTTCAAGTAATGATTGCATATGGAGGCTATCAATTGCTTCGGAAAATGAACCAAGATCAATCTTACTATGGGGGAATATGTAATGAATAGTCCAATGATTGTTATACCCATGGGTGAATTAGAGATGTTGTACTAAGGAATCCAATGGTTACAATCGTAGAACGGTGGCTTTTGTGCCAAGAACTTTTCATGAAATTTTCATTGGAAGGAAAGAATTGAGTTAAGAGGTATCCTGAGGGAAAGCCGATGGGTGATAATCTCTAATGGCATTGAAAGAGGGGGCATCAATGCGTTATTACTGTGTACTGCTAGATGGTTCAAACATCTAAGCCATCTATTCCTCAAGATCTCCAAAGTCATTGATAATCTGTTCAAAGTATTTGGTATTCACCGAGTCTTCCACCCACTCGAAATCGTGATCATAGAAATTCCACCTAATTCCTAGGAGTGTTCCTCCTAACATCAGATATACGAGATACTTCTTCTAGAGTGAAATTGAGCACATGGTTGAAAATGTTTAGAGGCGGCATTATTAGACCCTGTAGAAGTTTTTACTCTGCACTGGTGGTAATGGTGTTCAAGAAATATAGCTCATGGAGTATGTGTCGAGATTATAGACTCAACAGATGCTAACAAAGATAAGTTTCCATTCAGTCATTGATGGTGTTAGATGAACTACATGGGGCAATCTATTTCACAAAATTGTATCTTAGATTCGGGGTATCATGGGATCAGAATGAAGGAATAAAGATAATATCCCAAAAATAGCATTCGAGGAACTCATGAAGGCCATTATGAATTTTTAGTCATGCCTTTTAGCCTTACAAATACACCTTCCAAATTCCAAGGGTTGATGAATTCCATTTTCAAGACCTTCATGGTGTGTGTTTTTTATGATATACAAATCTATAGCAAGTCTTGGGATTGAAAATGGAATTCATCTACCCTTGGAATTTGGAAGGTGCTACAACTACTAAGGCAACAACTATATGCCAAACCATCCAAATGTTTCTTTAAGGTAAAGGAGGTAGAGTATTTGGGTCTTATTTATCTCCTTGAGGTGTAGAATGAACTTTAACAGATTAAGGCCATGATGGTGGTGATTCCCAAAACATTGAAGAATCTTAGATGATGTTTGGGTTTGACAGGTTAATACTACAAGTTTGTTCGGAACTATGGAAGAATATGCCCACCTTTAGCAGCCCAGAGCTAAGAAGGATGCATTTTCATGTGGACTCAGGAGGCAACTAAAGCTTTAGAACAACTTAAAAGAGGTGATGTGTAGGAATCTTGTCTTGACCACTCCAGACTTCACAAAACCTTTATTGGAATGTGATGCCTCGGGAAATGGAATTGGTGTTGTCCACAATGCAATAAAGAGAAGGCCCACAGTTTTTGAAAGTCGACCACTCAAGGAAAGGACTTACACAAACCATTTATGAAAGGAAATGATGGAAATAATACATGCATTGAAGAAATGGCATCATAACCCAATAGGTAGGCACTTCAATGACAAAACAAATCATGATAGTCTTAAATACTTCTTGGAACAAAGACTATCTTAGGAAGAACAACAAAAATGAGGTAACCAAGATATTGGGTTATGATTTTGGAATCATCGATAAGGAAGCAAATGTTGTGGATACTCTCAAGAAAGGATGAAGATATTTGGGAGGCCTTGTCCTATATCGATCATCAATCCGATTGGATAATAGAAGCATGGGATGAATGGAAGAATGGCGAAAAGTGTGGACTCTCATTCAAAGGTTGCAACATGATTCTAGTGCATCGAGATACGACACATGGAAAAATGATTCATTATGGTACAAAGATAGAAGCTTATATTTATGTAAGAACTCCCAACTCAGCTCAAAGGGTACTATTGCAGTGCACACCTCTCGATGGGGAGGCACTCCGGGGATTGCAGAAACCTACCATAAAGTCGAAGGATTTTTTTGGGATGGCCTTAAGCCGATGTTCAAAGGTTGTGGTAGAATGTTTGGTTTCCAACAAAATAAGGTGGAAACAATTAAGACCCGGTCTTTACAACCCAATATGCAAGTCACGACGGGAGGAGGGTTTCCATGGATTTCATCACGGGAGTGAAGGTAAAAGAGTGTCATCATAGTGATTTTTGATAGGCTGACCAGAATGCACTTTGCACATTGCACTCTCTCATCCCTTGAAGCTGATGCCGGTTTCCATCACACTCATGGAGACAATTCAAAGCTACATGGCAGCCCAAAGATTGTGTAAGTGACAGAAGTCCCATCTTCTTCGAACAAATGCAAGTTAATGGTCATCTCAATAATGTGATCCTATCGTTCATGGATGTAAATATCTCTCAAACAAAAGTTCATCTGTCATTCATCATGTCGGATCTATCTGTCAGGTGCGAAGTGGGGATTGGGTTTTTAATTTCTACAACCATACAAATAGATTTCCCTCAAACAAGCCAAGAAGGATAATAGAATATCACCAAAGTGCTATGGACCTTATGAGTGTTGCAAAAGATTGGTACTATGGCATGCAAATTGGAGTTTTCTGCATCTTCCGCGAGTACACCCAGGTTTTCCATGTTTCATGCTTAAAGAGGTTATAGGCGACAAGATCCAGTTCAAAATATATTTCAGGGCTTGATGAAAGGAAAAATGATATTGGAGCTTCAAGCCATCACCGACACAAAGAATTCTCTAGGCGAGGAATAGATCCATTTTAGAATATCTCATTGATATAGGAAACTACATGCTAGATATTCCACTTGGGAAGATGAGTCTTTTATAGAAACATCTAGAGTTACTCCAACGTTGTGGACAACACTTGTATCAAGGGGGAGGGGCATGTTAACCTAATATTCATTACCCTTAATTGGGGCATATTATATTAGTAATGTTGTTTATTTATGTGGAAGCTTTAGGCCATTGGTTGTAATTATACCTCCTAGTCTCTATATACCAAGGTTAGTTGTAATTATACCTCCTAGTCTCCTATATATACCAAGGAGACATTTTCATTTTGAATCAACTTGTACTTGAACATTTAAGTGGGGTAAAAGGAGGTTTCCCCCTCGAAGAGGCTTATTATATGAAATTATCTCTTTTTCAAGGCGTTGAGAACTTTTTCTGAGGTTTTTCTATGCTATATTGATATTTGGTTCATAACAACAAATATACTTTTTCATCCTACAAAATTCTTCCTTTAAGATCATTTTGGTACATGATAATTGTTGTAGCATGCAGCTCATGAACTCTCCTATTGATTGCATCAACCACTTTGCTCTCTTTTCCTTTGATGTTCTTGATATCAAATTCATACTCACGAAGGAATTCCAACCATCTGCTATGCCTAGCATTTAAAGTTGGTTGATCAAATAAATATTTCATACCATTATGATTTGTCCTCAGCTCAAACCTCTTTCCCATGAGCTAGTTCCTCCACTTCTCCAAAGCATGCACTATGGCTTCCAACTCCAAATCATGAGTGGCATAGAGTCTTTCATGCTCTTTCAATTTTCTTGATTCAAAACATATCACAAACCCATTCTGATTGAGGACTCCACCAAGTCCTTCTTTGCATGCATGGGTGCAAACCACAAAATATTCATTTGGATCAACAATCCTAAGAATTGGAGCACTAGTTAACAACTTCTTCAATCACTGGAAGATCTTTTCACATTATGTTGCCCATTGAAACCTCACCCCCTTCCTTTGCAAGGAAGTGATTGGGTGAGAAATCTTTGAAAACCCTGCAATGAATCTTTTGTAGTAGCCACCTACACCCATGAAGGATCTGACTTCGATCACATTTTTAGGTGTTTTCCACCCTTTAATAGCTTCAATCTTTTCGGGGTCCATTGTTATCCCTTCTTCAGATATGATATGCCCCAAATAGTGAATTTGGTTTTGATAAAATGAGCACTTGCTCAATTTGGCATACAATTGGTGCTCTCTTAACACTTGTAACACCATCCTCAAGTGATGCTTATGTTCTGCTTATGACTTGGAATATACAAGGATGTCATCCAAAAAGACAATGACAAACTTGTCTAAATATTCCCGAAAAACACCATTCATTAAGCACATAAAAATAGTTGGCGCATTTGATAACCCAAATGGCACCACTGTGAACTTGTAATGACTGTACCTTGTCTTGAAGGAGATCTTTATAATGTCTTCATATATGATCCTTACTTTATGGTATCTCGACCTGAGATTGATCTTAGAAAATATCATTACATCCTTTAACTGATCAAAGTGATCATCGATCCTTGGCAAAGGATACTTGTTCTTTATATCACTTTGTTCAATTGTTTGAAGTCGATGCACAATATTAATGCCCCATCTTTCTTCTTCACGAAGAAAACTGGGTTTCCCTAAGGTGACACACTTGGGCATGTATACCCCTTCTTCAAAAGTTCTTCAAGTTGTAATTGTGGTACCTTGAGCTCTAGTGTACTCATTCTGTAAGGATTCTTTGATACTAGAGTTTCTCCCGGCATTAAGTTTATAGACAAATCAATATATCTCTTTGGGGGTAGTCCTGGTATCTCCTTAAACATGTCCTTGAATTATTTTAGGATTGCATGATCCTCAAGATTTGGCACCTTATCCTTAGGTGCTTCCTCCAAATGGGCTATAAATATTTGGTAGCCCTTCCTGTAACACTTCTTCAGCTGCATTTTTTACATCTCCCAGACAATAACTGCCCTATGAATTCCTTGGACTATGTTGAGCACTCAACACACCCAAAAAATCCCATGTCAATTTTTCACCTTTTTGGGTACCACTTAAATAAAGAATCAACATCCAAAACACTTCACCTGACGTGCTCAAGATTCGGAATTGACAGAAGTAAGTTTTGTTTGCGCCAAAGTGTTGCATAAGGATATCGTCGATAGTCGATTTCTCTTTGGCATTAGTAAAAGACAAGGGAAATAGATGTTAACGAGGAGAGAAACGATATTTCCAATAGTCGATATCCAACATGCTTATCAGAATCGAGGAAGATCTAAAAGAATCACAATAAACATTCTGATCATGCTAAACAGTTTTCCTGATCGTCGATCCCCGAAGTGATTCGGCATTGAGACTTTTTCAAGGAAACTGATCCAAAGAAAATCACGTGATCGATTTATTGTCGATCGTCGACCCCCGATAGCTTTTCGGCATCAGCAAAACCAGGGTTTTTTCTAGAACGCACCACTAGAAGAAACTCTCGACTCCGATTAATACATGCAAATTAGGTCACCGGTCTTCAATGCCATGTGTCCTTGCCATATTGGAGAAACGTACAGTCTAGTTTTACCTCACGTCATTCCTGGTTCCCTAAGCCTGAGTCACACCTTTGAGTCAACTTTGCTACGATAACATTTGTATGTGAAATCGATCGACGTTGGAGGTTTTTTTGTAGAAGGATATCAACAAGAACGTCCATAGCACATCAATGATCCCCGATTCACCGACTGAGAGAGCGACACGATGGGAAGTTTTAGTGTTAGGTACAACCATATTTGTGAGAAATTAAGGGGCTAATAAATACCAAATCTCACATTAGTTTCTACCTTGTGCGTCAATTGAAACAGCCATTTAAAATCCCCGATAGACCACATCACCCTCCGCGCCTCTATCATCAACCCACGATGAATTTAAGTTTCATAGATTCGGCTACAGATTTGTTTAAATTTCACTCATCACCCGAATTGATTGGTTGATGCGACACAATAAGTTCTTCTCTGGTTTAAATTATTTTGTACCATTGTAAATGATATCATTCTATGTGCTAAGAGATTCGGAGCATCCAAAGAAGCAAGACGAGTAATTCGAAAGCTGCAGAGATCCTGTGAGTATCAAATAACCAGGTCTAGCAAGATTTACAGGTATTTATCCAATTCAATGGATTTTACGTAGTTTCATTTCATACATTTTCTATCTGATTTCATTCTTTACATAGTATTTGAAGGTTTATTTCAATTGCAAGAACAATGGCGCAAATAAATCCTACCACTAGACAATTTCCAAGGGTGCCCAAGCTGAAAGAACTAGAGGTAGGAGAAGGCTCATCTCCAAGGGACGCAATACAATTAGAATATACTCTAAGGATAGAACCAGTTATTAAGACATCTACAAAGAATATTTTCACTCAACCTCCGGCCTTTGGAGACACAGAGGCAAGAAGAGAGACCAAGGAGACACTCCCACATTGGGGAGAAATCTTCAAAAATATCAGTCGGGAGGAATTCCTAGAATATATCCCGCACAGTGACCCATATGTTAGAAAGCTCGACGATGAAGTTTTTTCCAAATATCCGACGATCGTACCTTCACATGGTAGAAAGAAGAAATCTGGTGTTCCCCTGCATAGAACTCCTGAAGTGGCTCATCGACCACACAAACACACAAAAGTGTTTAATCAACGATGACAATGGTGGGTGTGTCAGGGTCTTCCTTCCGGTGGAGGTCCAGAAATATTACAAACTTTGAGACTCCGAGGAATGTCTGAATACAGATTTCATTGTGAATATTTATGAGCACCACGACACCAGCCAGGTGATGGCCTCATGGTGGAGAGAAGATAATAAATACACCAACTAGAGCATCGGCTGGTACCATATGGCCAACTTGATGGAGCCACACATCTACTTTATGGATCTCATCTGTCGATTATATGGAGAGAAGGACTGCTGCAGATTTTCAAAGGCATGGATGCCTCTAGCTTACACAGTGGCCATTTCCAGAAGAAGTTTCAATTAGGGAGCCATCGTTTCTAAGAAACTGAGGATATGCATACAACAGGCTCAGATGTCGAAGGAAGGAGAGACACTAACCTTCTACATGGCTTCATATTTACTTGATGTCATGTGTGCCAGAAACATTTTCACATGCATGAACATGAGTTGGCACATCGCAGAGCTCCCGATCCACGTATATTTTAGTATCCTATGGGAGAATAGGTACAAGAAATCCTACTCCCTCATTTGTGATTAATTCATCGCACATATTTATTTCACTCTTTTCAAGAAGGAATGCCTGAGAAAATCGGTCACGGCCAAAACGATGATATCAAAGGTAGGCCACTGGTACTTGGATGATCGAGACACATACATCAGAGTGTTTGGGGCCACCAGAGCACCACATCCTCTACCAGTGCATGTCCCTAACTATCTTGTAGTGGGAGAGATATCCTACCAGACCATCCTGCAAGGCTATAATGCCACTCTGGTCAAGGACAAGAAAAGGGCGTCCATACCTTATGGTTTCCATGTAGGATTCTACATGGTGAAGGACACCGCTCAAGACAAACAAGAAGGATTGAGCCAATTAGAGTTCAGATTCCAGACCGACCGATTCCACAAGCACGATCCAAAGGGTCTGGTCTTGAAACATGCCTCGCAAGTGTTGTCCTACTGGCCATACACCCATGACAAATTTGAAGATGAAGTCTTCACAGAAAATGCCCAGGACTGGGATGAAGTGGTGGCAAGGATGGTCGACCCCAAAATGACAAGGTTCAAATCCATGAGCATGGATGAACAAATGAATACCATAGAACAATCAACTTAAGAGGCCCTCAGAGCCAGGGAAGAAATGATAGCGACAGAAGTAGGAAAGGTCACCCTGGTAGCTCTGATGCCAGAAAGAGGTTTCCCTATGACACAGGACGTGCGGGAAAGGGGGTTGCTAATGATAGAACATGCGCAACGAATAATTGATCAACTGGAAGATGACCCAAACCTCTCAGGAATGACATGATCTCCTGTCGATAACCCATATGAAAGCCAGATAGGCCCAAGCAGCCCGGGACTAATAGACATTAATGAAATTGTCGAGTTAGATAGCCCTGAAATCACAACGTCACAGGCCGGATACCCGGGGGGTGTTTCATATTAGCCGGAGACACTCATAATATCAGGGAGAGAAAGTGCACCACACCCCCTCCATGAATTAATAAACATCTCTGATGATGAAGAGATCTTGGGGGTATCCCTGGTGAGCCCTGTACAAATCATATAGGAAAAGGAGCCAGAGAAGGCATCTTCCCCAGCTCTCGATGCTCAAATTCACCTTCCATAGAATGAGTAAGAGGTTGAAAGTGTCTTAGACACTAAGCTGCCTGATGCACCAGATACCCAAGCGGATAGTCTGAAGGACGAGTCAGGGTCTAGTGAACAAAAGGAAGAAGATCTACAATAGGAAATCGACATCTCAACGACCGATGAGAAAGTAAGTACCGAACCTATCTATGACGCCTCAATTTCAATCGGTAAAAAACTTTTCGATGAGCAACAAACAAAATCTAGACCCTCCAAACACATGGAGGAAGTTCAAGAACCTAGTCTTGAACAAATATACACCATCAAGAACCTGGGAAATATGCTCACCTGGGGAGATCAACAAATCCCCGAACCTGTGGAAAAAGTAGCCAACATACATGTGATCGCTTACGACTGGAAAAGAAAAGATATTGTGCAAAAAACCACCAAGAAGAGGAGGATCACTCTGGATCGCTCCATCCTCATCACCACGAAGAAAAGGTTGATAAATATAGAGCATGCAAAAACATCTGAACTTATTGGCACAGGGATGGAAATCATAGATGCCACCCTGGATAGAGCTAAAAGAAATGAAGATGAGTTGGCCACCGCTCTGAAGGAATTGGAACATTTGCGCCACTTGGTGAAATATTACCATGACACCAAACAGGCTGCGATGTTTCTAAGTAGAGAATTCCTAGAGGCCTACAACAAATTTACAGATGGAGAGGAAGACACCCTAATGGCACTGGAAACGTGCAAGGATATGGAGAGGTGGTACGAGGAAATTTACCAAGCCATGGAAAGGATCGACTATATCAACGTGGTGCAAAAGGGTCGAGACATCGAAGAGTATGACATACGGATGCTAAGGGATAGAAGCCTCGACCGCATAAGGAAATCGACCGAATATTGGGTTAAAATGGCTCAGGAACCTCATCGGGAAATCTAAGAGAAATGGGCCAAGTGTGAGAAGATTTGCACCAATATCAACCAAGCAATGAGGGACATCAACCTCCCCAAATTTGACACACCCGATCACTTTTTCGACTTTCACGACATATTCAAATCACATGCCGAACAAGACTCATCATGGGCTGAGGAAATAGAAAAGGTGACATACATGGCCCCAGGACAGGTGTGGGAGTTCATGGAGCACCCGATTAAAGCTCGATCCATGTTGCAACAGTTAAGTGCCAGAATAGTCAAGTATCGGGCACAAGCATTTGAGATAAGAAAGATTCTTTTAGCCCCAATGGAACAACATACATTCCTATATTCTAACACATGTGAGGATCTCTTCATCAAGTGGTCGGAGTATGAGAAGAGTTTTCCACTTAAGTGATATCATGTGATGACTCTTAGAAATACTGATAAAAGAAAGCGCCATGTGGAGAGTTTTGTTTTACTTAGTTTCACTTCAATAGTTATTTTTAGTTAATAATATGTTATAAGTAGGAGGATAGACCAATTAGAAAAGGGTCGATGGTTGTTGCAAAGACCCTCATTTTTGGTTTTGTAAAGAACTATTTTAGAACTGCCTTTAATTGAGAAGTCATGTTTAGGACCAGAGACAAGTTTATGTTTTTTTTATTATCAAAAGCATGTATGATTGGATGTGGAGAAGATTTATTTATTATTTTGTCTCATGAATGGATGTTGTAATGAGTAAGAGCTACTAAATTTGTTGATAAGTTATCTGATCCAATGTTTTAGAGTTCTTGTCTTTAATGATGAAGATAAATTGTTGTGTTATTATGTGATTGATGATTATAGTTAAGTGAATTATTTTACTTTCCATTGTTTATCGCATGCATTTTTTCTTCTGATAAATTTTATCTCAGTCAGTAATTGGAATACCATCATGGTTAATGTATTAGTATTAGGCCTATAATAGATAATCATTGTCTGCATGATATAGTGAAAGTGTTATCCCAAGCTCAGCCTCTTCTCTAGTAGTTAATCATGTTCCCACTTGTTACCTAGTTGGTTTATACCAGATTTATCTTATATCGATCCCACCTAATAGAAAATAAAAAAGAGAATGTCCGAACTGAAGGAGAAACCTTCACAAGAAAATGTAAATCCCATTGATTAATTGGTTGGATCGCAAGATCTGGAGAACCATTCCACCATTAAGCACTGCAGAGTCTAATTGGGCCTCAGTAGCGGGTTTGGTTCCTGATGTCGAGTTAAAGGGATTTAGGACCCCTCAATAGAATTTGTGCTAGAAGGAGGGCCTTAGAATGAATGAATGACATGATATTTGACATAATATTTCAAACAGCCTGTAGATTCATAACAACACACATGCATGGCTAGTCATTCCCAAGACAACCCACACACACTGAGTACTCCTGAAATGAGTAACTCACCCCAACACGAGGAAGAAAATATATTCCCTAATATACCTTATGCTCTTCCTCACAAGGAATTAAAGCCAATTTAGAAGAATCACAAGAGCTTACACCCGACAGATCGGTGCACTGCCCTTAGCTCTGTTACTTCCTCATAGAAAACAAGTGAGCAAACCAGTGGTCAATACCCCCGACCAAGTTTTCATCCACACAGTAGAAGACCTAATACATTTCTCCCTAACCGAAATCGAACATCCCCTTAATCTAATCCCTGAAACACCAATCGACAACTTCTTCGAGCTCGATGATTTTTCAGAAGAAGAAGGTTTTAACTCAGAATGCTCAGGTTCGAGATCCGAAGACATGGAAGATAACAATGACCATGATAAATAAAGGGGAAACCCACCTCATAATAATCAACCTTGGTTGGAAATAGATGCTTTGGACATACTTGGATGAGTACATAACCTTCCCCGACATCCAGAGAAGTTACTCCCTAAATTTGATCCTGAGACATCAGGATTTCTTAAAGACCATATCAAAAAATTCATACTAGCTATCAGACTGATGAATGTCCAACATGAAGACATAGTATGCAGGATTTTCCCCTACACTTTTGAGAACTCACCCTCTACATGGTATTTTAACTTACCTGTAGGGTCCATAACTAGTTGGATGAAGTTTCAAAAGGATTTTTTAGATAAATTTGTAGAAGAAACTACTACAGGAGCTTTGATGGCTGAATTGTTCGTTGCCACCATGAGTTCAAAGGAGAAGGTTAAATATTTCAATCAAAGGTTTACCACTATATTAAACAAATTTCAACCTGAAGCTAAACCTACTCAGGAGTTTCAAATTGAAGTATATGTTACTGCTCTCCCAACTTCTATTTCCATGTTTGTGAAGAGGGATGCGAAAGCCACCCTAGCTGATAATTTTGAAGAAGCCAAAACGATAGAGTTCCAAATGAAAGGATGCAAATAAGGCCAAGTCTCGTTACTTAAGAAAGAAGTTAAACCTCCTCCCACAAGAGGACTCCTGTTAACTATACCTCCAGTGAAACAAACATAACAAGCTCCTGAAAAGGGAAGTGGGGACATAGAGGACCTGCAATGCATGGTCAAGAAGTTGTCAAACGAAATCATAGACATGAAGAGAAGTACAAGGAAGGGAAACCAAGGCCAAAGGCCCTATAAACCTTTTTTCAAAAGGAATCAACTGTTTAAAGCAATTGAACCCCCCCAGCCAACTTAAACATCGATCTGGGAAATGTAGCATCCAACTCTTTATGTACTTATCACCAAGAGAATCACTCTGAAAGAGACTTCCCCCAATGGGTGCATGCCATGAATTTAATGTCCAATCGGTTTCTAGATGAAGTCTCCCTAACCGAATAATCAAGCGTCTTAGCTATGAATATCGTCGATCAGGAAGAAGTTTCTCCACCCGAAGAAACAACCATGTTGATATGGAACCCTAACCTACCAATTCATTTTGATGACCTATTTGAGGTTCAAGAACCACTTGCACAAGTCTTGACTGTGCAAACACGAAGTAGGGTTCAACCTGTCTCAAACGACCTTACTACGACCTCAAATTCGGGAATAAAACCAGTCCCAGATCAACCCAAAGCACCTTTTTCTCCCTGAAGAAACCCTATAAACATCCATACACGAGAATTGCCCAATCTTGATTACAAAATAGTAGAATATTTGAAGAAGTTAAAGGAAAATATATCAGTTATGGACATATGTAGAATCCCTCAGCAAAAATATTTTATGTTACAAGCTTTGAAATCAGTAGAAAATCCTACAACAAGAACTAACCAAGGAAAAAATCTAACTCCCATAGATATAGGGAATAAACCAACTGTGAACGCTTGCTCTGAAGATAAGAAGGGAAAACCTTTTGTACCACCGTTCCTTTTAACGTTTGAAGTCTTCAACAGAAACCTCCATAAATGTTTCATCAACTCAGGAGAATCTTCTAATGTTATACCATTGTCTATTTGCAAACAATTAACCACATTTCTTCTCAAAAATCATAAACATGTGATACAGCTAGACATAACCCAGGTCAAGGTCATGGGAGAACTCAAAGATGTGATTATCAGAATATTAATGCACCCTAAATTCGTGCAAGTAATTGACATCATTGTAGTGGATATCCCATAAGCTTATGGATTGTTATTAAGTCGATATTGGTCGAAGAAGTTAAATGGATACTTTAGTACAAACTGGGCTCACCTTTGGCTACCATTAAAGGGACACACAAATATGATCAGGATTAATAGGGAAAGATATCTAAAACATATTGTCATTGACTTAGAAACCCTTAATGAATCCTCATCGACAGATTTTCCTGTGCTAGGAAATTATTCCCGTGACTCTGATTTTGGGAATTTCTCCCCCCTCTCATTTGATATCCCTCTTACTCAAAAATCTAAAATGATTTTCCAAGATAAATTGCCGACGGCGGTAGAGGAAACCCTTTTCTATCAATAACCTATGTTAGAAATCATGGAACAAACAGTAGCAAAAGAGGAAAGTGACAAGAAAGAGGAAGATGATAGGTTATGCCCACAAGTCTAGACCTTATATTTTGATGGATCTAAATCACAATAAGGGCCAGGAGCAGGGTGCATCCTCATTGATCCAAAGGGTAAATGACATTTCCTTTCCCGTAGGCTAGAATTTGAATGCACAAATAACACCGCAGAGTATGAAGATCTAGTACAGGGGTTAAAGAAAGACATAGACTTAAACGTCAAAGAATTGAAGGTTTTTGGAGATTCTGAAATCATTGTTAGACAAGTAAGGAATATTATACATTACAACTCTCCACACCTGAGGAATTACCAACAGGAAGTTCACAGGCTAATAGAACATTTTGAAGATTTCAACATTACAACGGTCCCCAGAGCAAAGTACACTCTTGTTGATTCTCTGGCCACCACTTCTTCAAAGCTATCACCTCTAGAAGATTATGAAGCCTCCTGGTTCACTATGGAATTTCTCTACAAACCATTGGTGCCCAACAATATTTCTAATTGGAAGGTCTTTGAAGGAGATGAACAGATCATAAAATTTTTGACTAACCAAGATAACTTCAAAGACTTGGCTATTGACGATGAAGTATTCCAGGAGAAATCAACAGAAAAGGATCCTCAGATAGATCAACCAACTGACAAATCGAAGTCTCACACGATACAAAAGGGAATAGCCAATTTAGAAAACCTTTTTGATCTAAGAGAAAGATTTAAGGGGCCAAAAAATGCGAAGATCGATAGTTCCTGCCCCATGCATGAAACTATAAATCTTGGAACTCTAGAAAACAACAAGAATATAAATCCTGGCAAGAAAATATATAAAGAGGAAAGGAAGCCCTATCTTAAAATTTTCATACAGTATCAAGATGTCTTTGCATGGTCCTACCAAGATCTGAAAACTTATGATACCCGTATCATTCAACACACCATCCCTTTAAAACATGAAGTAAAACCCTTCCAACAGAAGCTCTAGAAGTACCACCCATCCCTGGAGACTCTCATGTGTCAGGAGTTAAAGAAGCTATTAGACGCGAAAATTATCTTTCAGGTTAGACACTCTGCATGGGTAGAAAATTTAGTTCCTGCAAGGAAAAAGTCTGGGGAGATTTGTTTATGCGTAGACTTCAGAAACCTCAACAGAGCTTCAGAAAAGGACAACTATCCAGTCCCTCCAATGGAGAAACTCTTGCAGACCATGTCTGGCTCTGAGATTTTCTCCCTGCTAGACGATTTCTCAGGTTACAACCAGGTTCTAGTCTGAATAGAAGACCGCTTGAAAACTACCTTCTGAACCAAGTGGGGAATCTTCACTTATAAACATATTCCTTTTGGGCTAATCAATGCAGGAGAGACCTTCCAAAGGTCCATGGACGTAGGGGGACTAATAAAAAAATGTGTAGTGGTTTATTTGGATGGCGTGACTGTGTATTCAAATAATAGAGAAGATCACATCCAACATTTAACCCAGATTTTTGAAAGGTGTAGGAAATATGATATATCCTTAAACCCTAAGAAAACTATTTTTGGTGTCAAAGAAGGGAAGTTGTTAGGTCATATTACATCCCAATAAGGAATTCGCATAGACCCAGAACAAGTTAAATATATAGCTCAACTTCCATTACCCCACAACAAGAAGGAGATGCAATCGGTTTTTGGAAAGATCAACTTTGTGAGGAAAATCACTTCCAATTTCGTTGAAACTATCAAGCCCTTACACAAAATGATCTGTAAAGATGCAAAATTTAAGTGGGATGATGAGTGAAAGAGTGTGTTCAACGATATTAAGATGGAAATAACTCAAGCCCTAGTGTTGCGAAGTCCTGATTTCAACAAAGATTTATTCCTCTATACTTTCGCCTCCGACCAATTGTTAGTTGCAGTATTAACTCAGAAGGATGATGACAACAATGAGGCCCCAGTGTCATTCATGAGCAGTAACCTCCAAGGAGTTGAACTAAATTACCCTACCATCGACAAGAAGACTTATGCAGTTTACAAAGCGGTGAAATACTTCAAATCTTACATTCTAAAGAATCATACCAAAGTCATGGTGCCTCACCCTGTGGTCCGATCCTTATTCACGTGAAAACAAAAGATGGGGGAAAGAAGGGGTAACTGGATGGAAGTAGTCCAAGAATTTGATCTAGATATAAAAACTGCTAAACATGTTAAAGGACAAGGGTTATGAAAACTAGCAGCTGGAGCCCAGGACCAAGTAAATGAAGACCCTAAATGGGATAATGAATTGGCATTATGGTGTGGTGAAGCTTCATATGTCTCCCTAGGACAAGAGTCTTGGTATGAGAAACAAACTTATCTCCTGCATCATGGGACTTTCCCAGAGAACCTAAACCCTAGGGAAAGGAGATCTCTTAGGTTAAAATGCGCACAATATCGCCTCATAAATTATGTGCGACAGGGTACTTTTAAGATGTCTCAAACATGGAGATGCAGAAAAGTTCTGAAGGAGCTCCACGATGGTCCAGTGGGTGGACATTTTGCAGGAACACCACCACTCATAAAATACTAAGAGTTGGTTATTATTGGCCTACTTTAAGTAAGCGCGGGGAGGGAGAAGAGAGAAGTGGCCCCACTATAATTGGTGGTTGTTTCTAGGCCATTTGAGTAATGGGGGTTAGATATCATAGGAGAAATTACACCAAGTTCCTCAAAACAACATAGGTACATACTCACTGCCACCGATTATTTCATGAAATGGGTAGAGGCCATCCCTCTTACTCATGTAAACGAGAAGGTGGTGATCCAATTCATATAACAACAACTGATCACAAGGTTCGGCATCCCTTATTTCCTTGTTTTTGATAATGCAACTTACTTGTATTCAAACTATTATCCCTAGACAAAGGAATCATAATTGGATACTCTTCAAACTATTATCCACAAGGAAATGGAGTGGCAGAATCAACTAATAAGAACCTAGTGAGAATATTAAATAAAATAGTTGCAGACAACCAGAGGAATTGGCACAATTCACTTCATAATGCTTTATGGGCCAATAGAGTCACACCCAAGGAATTTATAGGGAATTCCCCATACTTTCTGGTATACGGGCAGGAAGCCATTCTCCCGAACGGGATTTATCTTCCATCTCTTCAACTTGCTCAGGATTCGAGAGGGGAGCCCTTGTCAGTCATACAACAAAGAATTGACACCTTGCTTATGCTAGAAGAAGAAAGGGAGAAAGATAAATCAAAGTTCATAACTCACCAGCATATAGTTAAAAGATGGTTTGATAAGCATAAGGCTAAAGAGAATAGTTTTGACGTAGGAGACTTAGTGTTGAAGTGGGACAGAGAAAATGAGCCTAAAGGAAAGCATTCCAAGTTTTAGAATCTATGGCTCAGACCTTTCCATGTGGCCAAGAAGATTGGGTTAGGCACGTATCGGCTACAGAAACTGAGGGGGTAACTTGGTGCCCTCCCAGTGAATGACCAAGCCCGAAATCAATATTTCCATTAAAAAAAAGAGAGAGAGAGAGAGATTTTATGTGTTTATGTTTTTATGATATATTTTTTAGACACCTCAATTATGAAATGCATTTTGTTTTATATTTTACGATTGTACTTCTGAGATTTTGAATATTGTGTTTAGCAAGACAATGGTTGACCTCAAATCATGTAAGATGGAAAACTCTGTTCCTAACTCGTCGGTCACATACAACACAAGAAACGTTGGGGAACCTATGGTTGTTTCAAGGGATTCTCTATCTAACCTGCGCATATGAAAAGCTTTCGAGAAATGAAAAAATGTCGGCCTGGTGACAATCGTAAGGTGAAGATGGTAAGTTGGAAAGGACTACATGTACCTCAGAGACAGATCTAGAAAAATTTCACCTTAACCATATCATTCTTGCAAATAACAGACGTCCTCCTCTCCCACTCGCTCAGGGTATTCTCCCAAAAATAAAATCAACTATATCAAATGAGTGCACACTAGGAGAGGGTATGCATATATCTTTGTCAGGGCTATGAACACTCGCTGGTAGTGGAACAAGGTCTGTGACGTCGGGGTGACTCCACCGGGGCTATGGACGCTTGTTGGAAGCAGAGCAATACCGTAGCAGATGAATAAGGGTAACTAAAAGGCCTAGTGCTAGTAAATTCTTTACTAGAATATTGTCAAAGGGGGCATGAGTTAGGGTTACAGGAAAGGAAGGTTGAATAAAGGTTGACAACCCCACAGGAAGGGCCTGGATGTATCAAACAAAGAATTTAAAATGCAAAGGTAAAAGAGGCTCTGATAAAACCCAATTAAGTTCTTCACCATCTTTTTCATGAGTCGAGCCCGAAGGAGGAACGAAGATTCTTCTTTTGCCCGGTAAGTCGCCATTTGTTGAGCACTCAACAGACCCTAAAATTCCCATGTCAATTTTTCACCTTTTGGTACCACTTGATCTTCTCACTATCTGACTCGATTTTCTTCTGAGAAATGTTTTGTCTTTGCTTGTTCTCTTGAATCTCATTAGCTTTTCAGTTTTGTTTAAATTTAAGCAACCCCGTGAATTAAAAAGGTTTAACACTTAAATAAAGAATCAAAAACCCAAACACTTCACCCGATGTGCTCACGATTTAACATCGGTAGAAGTAAGTTTTGTTTGTGCTAAAGTGTTGTATAAGGATATCGCTAATAGTCGATTTCTCTTCGGCATCGGTAAAAGACAAGGGGAATAGACATTAACAAGGAGAGAAACAATATTGTTGATAGTTGATACCTGACACGCTTATCCAAATCAGGGAAGACCTAAAAGAATCACAATGAACATTCTAACCATGCTAAAGAGTTTTCCTGATTGTCGATCCCTGAAGTGATTCAACATTGAGACTTTTTCAAGGAAACTAATCCAAAGAAAAGAACATGATGGGTTTATCGCTGATCGTCAACCCCCGATACCTTTTCGGCATCAGCAAACCCAAGGTTTGTTCTAGAACACACCACTAGAAGAAAGTCCTGACTCCAATTAATAAACATGAATTAGGTAACCGGTCTTCAACGCCATGTGTCCTTGCTAGATTGGAGAAACGTACGGTCTAGTTTTACCCCGAGTCATTCCTGGTTCCCTAATCTCGAGTCGAACCTTTGAGTCAACTTTGCCACAATAGAATTTGTACGTGAAATTGATCGGCGTCGGAGGTATTTTTGTAGAAGGATATCAACGAAAACGTCCATAGCACATTGTCAATCCCCGATCCACCCACTAAGAGAGAGACACGATGGGACGTTTTAGTGTTAGGTACGACCAGATTTGTGAGCATTTAAGGGGCTAATAAATACCAAATATCTCATTAGTTTCTACCTCATGCGTCGATCGAAACAACCATTTAAAATCCTTTATGGACTACATCACCCCCTGCACCTCCACCATCAACCCACGAAGAATTTAAGTTTCATAGATTCGGCAACATATTTGTTTAAATTTCACTCATCACCCGAATTGAATGGTTGATGCGACATAGTAAGTTCTTCTCTGGTTTAAATTATCTTGAATCATTGTAAATGAAATCATTTTGCGCGCAAAGAGATTCAGAGCATCCAAATAAGAAAGATGAGTAATTCGAAAGCTACAGAGATCCCGTGAGTATCAAATAACCAGGTTTAGCAAGATTTACATGTATGTATCCAATTCTGTGGATTTTATGAGGTTTCATTTCATACATTTTCTATCTAGTTCCATTCTTTACACAGTATCTGAAGGTTTATTTGAATTGCAGGAACAATGCCTCCAATAAATCCAACCACTAGACGATCACCGAGGGTGCCCAAGCTGAAAGAACCCGAGGTAGGAGAAGGCTCTTCTCCAGGGGCCGCAAAACAATTAGAATATACTATGAGGATGGAGCCAGTCATTAAGACATGTACAAAGAAGGTTTTCACTCAACCTCCATCCTTTGGAGACACAAAGGCAAGCATAGGCACTAAGGCAACACTCCCACATTGGGGAGAACTCTTCAAAAAGATCAGTCCGGAGGAATTCCCAGAATATATCCCGCACAGTGATCCAGATGTGAGAAGGCTCAATGATGAAGTTTTTCTGAATATCCGACAATCATACCTACACATGGTAGAAAGCATAAATCGAGTGTTCCCCTGCATAAAAATCCTGAAGTGGCTCATTGACCACATAGACACACATAAGTGTTTAATCAATGATGACAATGGTGGGTGTGTCGGGGTCTTCCTTCCGATGGATGTCCAGAAATATTACAAAATTTGAGACCTCGAGGAATGGTTGAATACATATTTCGTTGTGAAATTTTATGAGCACCAAGACACCAACCGGGTGATGGCCTCATGGTGGAGAGAAGATAAGAAATAAACCAACCGGAGCACCGACTGGAACCAAACGTCCAACTTAAGAGAGCCATACATCCACTTGATGGCTCTCATTTGTCGATTATATGGAAAGAAGGACTGCTCCATATTTTCAGAGGCATGGATGCCTCTATCTTACACAGTGGCCATTTCCAGAAGCGGTTTCAATTGGGGATATATCATTTCTAATCAACTGAGCATATGCATACAACAGGCTCAGATGTCGAAGGAAGGAGAGACACCAGCCTTCTACATGGCTTCATATTTACTTGATTTCATGTGTGCCAGAAACATTTTCGCATGCATGAACCTGAGCTGGCATGTCGCAGAGCTCTCAATCCATGTATATTTTATAATCCTATGGGAGAAAAGGTACAAGAAATCCTACTTCCTCATTTGTGATGAATTCATCGCACATATTTATTTCATTATTTTCAAGAAAGAATGCCAGAGACTATCGGTCACGGACAAAAAGATGATATGAAAGGTAGGCCACTAGTACTTGGACGAGTGAGACACATACATACAAGTGTTCGGGGCCACCAGAGCATGACATATTCTACCAGCGCATGTCCCTGAACGGCTTGTAGTGGGAGAGATATGCTACTAGACCATCCTGCAAGGATATAACGCCACTCTGGTCAAGGACAAGAAAAGGGCATTCATGCCTTATGGTTTCCATGTAGAATTCTACATGGTGAAGGACACTCCTCAATCCAAACAAGAAGGGCTGAGCCAATTAGAGTTCATATTCCATACCGTCCAATTCTACAAGCACKATCCTAAGGGTCTGGTCTCAAAACATGCCTCGCAAGTGTCATCCTGTTGGCCATACGCCCACGAAAAATTTGAAGATGAAGTCTTCACAGAAAATGCCTAGGACTGGGACGAAGTGGTGGCAAGGATGTTCGACCCCAAAATGACTAGTTTCAATGCCATGAGTCTGGATGAACAAACGACGATCATAGAACAATCTTCTCAATACGCCCTTAGATCCAAGGAAGAAATGATAGTGGTAGAAGCAGCATAGGTCCCCCTGGTAGCTACGATGCAAGAAAAAGGTTTCCCTATGACACAGGACGTGCAGGAAAGGTTTTTTCTCACGATAGAATAGGTGCGGGGAATAATTGATCAGTTACAACATGACCCAGACCTCTCAGGAACGACAAGATCCCCTGACAATAACCCATATGAAATCCAGACATGCTCAAAAGTCTCGGAACTAATAGACATTGATGAAATCGTTGGGTTAGACAACCATGAAATCACAATGCCGCAAGATGAATCCCCGGGGGGTGTTTCAGCTTAGCCGGAGACAGTCACAATATCAGGGAGAGCAAGTGCACTAGACCCCCTCAGTGAATTAATAAACATTTATGATGATGAAGAGAGCCCGGAGGTATCCTTGGTGACCCTTGTACAAATCATAGAGGAAAAGGAATGAGAGAAGGCATCTTCCCCAGCTCCCAATGCTCAAATTCCCCTTCCACAGAATGAACAAGAGGTTGAAAGTGTCGTAGAAACTAAGTTGCACGATGCAATGAAGACCCAAGCGGATAGTCTAAAGGACGAGTCAAGGTCGGGCGAACAAAATGAATAATCTCTACAACAAGAAATTGGCATCTCAACGACCAATAATCAAGTAAGTACCGAACCTACCCCGGACGCCTCAATTTCAATCGATAGTCAGCCTCCCGATGAAAAACAAACAAAATATGGACCCTCCAAACACATGGAGGAAGTTCAAGAACCCAGTCTTGAAAAAATATACACCATCGGGAGCCTGGGAAATATGCTCACCTGGGGAGATCAGAAAATCCCCAAACTCATGGATGAAGTAGACAACATACATGCCATATCTTATGACCAGAAAAGAAAAGATATCATGCAAAGACCCACCAAGAAGAGGAGGATCACTCTGGATCGCTCCATCCTCATCACCATGGAGGAAACGTTTATAAATAAGAGCATGCCAAAACATCTGAACTTATCAGTGCAGGGATGGAAATCATGGATTCCACCCTCGATAGATATAAAATGGATGAAGAGGATCTCACCACCGCTCTGAAGGAATTGGAACATTTGTGCCACTTGACTAAATATTACCAGGACACCACATAGGTTGCTGTGCTCCTAAGGAGTGAATTCCAGGAGACCTACAACAAATTTACAGATGAGCACCACCTATTCACTTCAAGGATATTTGAGCTACAGGAAGACACCCTCATGGCACTGGCGACATGAAAGGATATGAATAGGTGGTTTGCAAAAGAGAACCAAGCCATGGAAAGGATCCACTATATCAGGGTGGTGGAAAAGGGTCGAGACGCCGAAGAGAATTCCATCTGGGTTATAAGGGAAAGCAACATCGAATGCATAAGGAAATCAACTAAATATTGGGTTAAAATGGATCAGGAACCTCATTAGGAAATCCAAGAGAAATGGGCAAAGTGTGAGAAGAGCTGGACCAATATCAACCGAGAAATGAGGGACATTGGCCTCCCCAAATTCGGCACACCTGATGACTTTGTCGAACTGTGCGATGTAGTTAAATCACATGTTGAACAAGACTCTTCATGGGTCAAGGAAATATAAAAGGTGATAGACATGGCTCCAAGATAGATGCAACAGTTCATGGAGCACCCAATCAAAGCTCAAGACATGTTGCAACAGTTTAGTACAAGAATAGTCAAGTATCAGGCACAAGCAGTAGAGATAAGAGAGATTCTTTTGGCCCCAATGGAACAATATAGATTCTTGTATGCTAACACATGTGAGGATCTCTTCATCAAGTGTTTGAAGTACGAGAAGAGTCATCCACTTAAGTGAGATCATGTGATGACTCTTAGAAAGACTGATAGAAGAAAGCGCCATGTGGCGAGTTTCGTTTTACTTAGTTGCACTTTAATAGTTATTTTTAGTTAATAGTATGTAACAAGTAAGAGAATGGACCTATTATCAAAGGGTGGATGGTTGTTGCAAAGATCGTTAGTTTTTGTTTTGTAAAGAACTATTTCAGAGCTACCTTTAATTGAGAAGTCATGTTTAAGACCAGAGACAAGTTTGTGTTTTTTATTATTATTGAAAGCGTGTATGATTGGATGTGGAGAAGAATCATTTCTTATTTCGTCTCATGAATGGATGTTGTAATGAGTAAGAGCTACTAAATCTGTTGATAAGTTATCTGATTCAATGTTTTACAGGTCTTGTATTTAATGATGAAGACAAATCATTGTGTTATTATGTGATTGATGATTAGAGTTAAGTGAATTATTTTACTTGCCATCATTTATCACATGCATGTTTTCTTTTGATAAATTGTATCTCAGTCAGTAATTGGAATACCAGCACGGTTAATGTATTAGTACTAGGTCTGTGGTAGAGAATCATTGTATGCATGCTAGATTGAAAGTGTTATCCCGCGATCAGCCTCTTCTCTAGTAGTTAAGCGTGTTCCCACTTGTTACCTAGTTGGTTTATCCCGACATTACCTTATATCGATCCCACCTAAGAGAAAATACAAAAGAGAATGTCTGAACTAAAGGAGAAACCTTCACAAGAAAACGTGAATCCCATCGATTAATTGGATAGGTCGCAAGATCTAGAGAACCATTCCACCATTAAATGTTGCAGAGTCTAATTGGGCCTCAGTGGCGGGTTTGGTTCCTTATGTTTTAGGACCCCTCAACAGACAGTTCTTGGGTTCCCTTCCTCATTCAGGAAAGTAAATTCCTTTTTATGATAGTCTAATATGGCATGGTGTTGGTCCAACTAATCCATACCAATTAGATAGTCATACAAACCCAATGGTAGGATGTTCAAATATGCCTTGGTACTTAGCCCATTCATGTCTACTGGCCATGATTTAACCAACTCAACAACTTTTCTCTTGGCTCCTTATCCTTAGGTGCTTCCTCCATATGGGTTGCAAATATTTGGCAGCCCTTCCTATAACACTTCTTCAGTTGCATTGCTGAGATCTCATGGACAGTAACTACCCTAGGAATTACTTGGACTGTTCTTGGGTTCCCTTCCTCATTCAGGAAAGTAAATGCCTTGTTATGACACTCTAATATGGCATGGTGTTGGTCCAACCAATCCATACCAATTAGACAGTCATACGAACCCAATGGTAGGATGTTCAAATCTTCCTTGGTAATTATTGCATTCATGTCCACTGGGCATTATTTAACCATCTCAACAACTTTTCTCTTGGCTCCTATGGCTAGCTCCACTAGCCAAGATTTCCCATGCTTTCTTCTTGGCAATTTCAATCTTTACACTACCTTAGGATCTATATAGTTGTGACTAGTCCCTGGATCTATTAAAATAGTAAAGTCATGGTTATTGATCATACCTTCTACTTCAATCATGTGTGATTGAAACTCATCTTTCTTGTTGTCCAAGGATGCATATATTCTTGGTACACATCTTCCCATGTCCTCCATTGTTTTTGTTTGCTATACATTGTGGACAACTCTCACTTTGTCACTTTTGTGAGGACAATTTCTATACTTATGGTCTCATGTACAATCCCAACATTGAATAGGTGTCTTCCTTGGCCTTTTCCCACCTACTTCAGCCATTTTGTGCTCTCTAAAAGATGGTTTTCCTTGAGGACTATTTTTGAAAAATGGTGGCTTGTTCCCCTTCTACCTTTGTTCCCTCTTAAACTTATTCTTGTCTTCCCAAGCTCTTTGGAAAGTAGGCTTTCCTTTGTGCTGATCATATAAGAACTTGTCTCTCCTTATGGTTTCTTCCAAAGTCTTGGTATCATCATATTGAATCTTATCACTAATGAAATATGGTATCCCACTCAAATATCTCTGAATATTTATTGTCTCATCTTTGATGAAGGAGACATACTTCAACAGTTCTAAAAATCTCCTTTCATACTTATCAATGGTCATGATTCCCAGTTTGAGTTCAAATAACTCTTTCATATTTTTGTCATAATACCTCTTGGTTAAGTATTTCTTCTCAAAATGCTTCTTGAATTCCTTCCAAGTATTATTCTTCTCTCTTATGTGTTGCACTTGCACAAGATGATCCCACCACATGGATGCCTTTCCTTTAAGTTGGTAGATATAAATTCTTCCTTCTGCATGAGAAGAATAGTTATGCAATTGGAAGTTCTTCCTCATGCCTAGCAGTCATGTCTCAGCATATTCATCCTTCTTGTGTTCACCATCAAAAGTAGAAGGTTTGATCTTGTTCATTTCTCCTTTCAATTCATCCACCCCAGACCTCCTATTCTTCCTGACAGGGGATGGAATTGAGATTCTATGTTCTCTCCTATTGGAATGTCTTTGGGAGGTATGGTGATGTTTTCTATCACTCCTTGATCTTCCTTTTCCCTTAGGGGTCCCATGGCTTCCTGATTTGTTGGAGCCACTCTCCTTATCCAACTTCTTTTCAATTCTTTCCAGGCTTTTCATTAACTTCATATTGAAGTCTTCCTATTGTTCATTGGATTTCATAAGACTTTCATTATCATCCTTGTGGCTCTGGACATCTATCTGCAATTTGTTGATGGTCTCATCCATATTTATGTCTTCCTCCTTCATGTCCATTGGAGTGGGTTCCTTCCATACCCAAATTGACATTAATCCCTCTAATTTCATCTTCTTGTTTGTAGACTATCTATGTATCACCCATCCCTCTTCACTTTGTGATAACTCTGTTCCATTCTGACAGTTGTTACTTATGCAAAAAATTTGCAACCAACATAACTTTGTCAGATTAATTGTTCTTAATAATCTCACGAAAACACAAACCATTATGATTCATTAATATACCATAATTTGTTTCTGCTAATTTCCTGAGAAATTGACTATTCAGATCCAATTTCTTGGTGAACATTTATCTTCTACTATTCAAGACATTTCCAATGACTTCTTCCATGCTCAATTCTGAGTTTTGAGCAGTAAGTTATGGATACTTGAACAAATATATTTTCGGGGATGCAATCCATGTACATGGATTCTTCCATCTCATAATCGAATTGGATTTTGGATCCATGATGGATCCTCTCTTTAGGTTTACATGCCTTCCTTACTTATTTAGGTGTAGGTCTATACAAATTAAAAACCCCAAGGGATCCTTCTCTAAGCCCTTGTTTATTTTCAAAAATAATTTTCGTGTCCTTAGCCCTTTTTCTTCGGGCCCCCATCTCATGTGACCACATGATGTGACCTAGCGATAAAAGATAGGAACTTATCCAGAGCCTCCAGAGCTTTGGAGCTCCGAAACTTTGGGCTTCGACAACTCTTGATACTTCATACTTCCAATCCCCCCAGAGTGTCGAATTGGCGAACTCACGAAGGATAGTGGATCAACAGTCCAAGGCTTCCCAGCATCCAACGACCACAATCAACTCCAGGAATTTTGGCTTCGGTAGTTCCATACTATCCGCACTCTCAATCCTTCCATATTACGAAGTCTCTGGACTATAGGATCTGTTGCCACATATCCTCTCCCGATAAATGACTAGGATTTTCTCCGTAGCTCCGAGCTTTAGGGATTTCCAAAGAACCTCTCCACCGATCTCCAAGAGTTTCAAATTTTTGAATACTCAGAGGATGTATGATTGAAGGTTCTCATTCCCTGTCTATATCAACAATCAACAGGAGCTCCAGAATTCTGGGATTCAGGAGTTCTAAGGCTCCATCTTGCGCTTCCTCCCGAATTGTCGAATGTTGAAACCATGAAGGGTTGAGATCTATGGTCGACATTCACTTGTAAAAAGATGGTCGGGATTGACTCCAATTTTAGAAACTAAGAAAACTCGTCGATCTGTTGAGAAAACCCGTTGATTGTGGACCTTGAACATGCTCGGGGTTTAACAACGACCCCAACTTCCGCAATGGAAATATTTTTGATGGAGAGGGAATCACATCCACCGTTGATATGCAACCCTGATGGAGATCTACGATCCTAATGGATTGCAGAATATGAAGTAGCGCCTTCATAATTCGCCTTTGGATTCTTGCAATGAAAGATTCACAATGGAGTAGAGATCAATGTCCACTGTTGATCTTTCATCCTGATGGAGATCTATGATTCCGATGGATTGTGGAATGTGAAGTAGATCCTTATTAATTCTCCTTTTGATTTCCTCAATCGTTTCTATCCGTTGATCTATTCAGCAACCACGCACTAGTAGGGTGCTACGTGGAAAACAAAGAAGCGGACACATGGCCCAATCCGAGGGGTGACATGTGTTAAGTTATAACTGGAAAATTCAGTCTTTTAAAAGCACAAAACACACTGACATGTGGCACGCATTGTTTGTCCCCACATTACCCTAGGTGACCTCATCAAGACACGTCACTTCGGGGCGTCATGACTTTGGAACTTCGGGACTTTGGGACTCTGGGACTTCGAAGATCCGAAATTTCTTCCCTCATCATCCATTTTTTCCCCCAAATGTCGAATTCTTGAACCCCTTAACTTTTTTGGGGTCCACGTAGTACTGTTGTCAACATATAAGATGGTGACATGTATCACCACTATCGAGTGACACATGGAAGACTTAGGGTAGGTCCATGTCACCCTAGGTGACGTCATCATGCCACATCATATCCGACGCTTCAAGACTTCAAAGATCTGAGACTTTGAAGGATTTCACATTTTCACGCCCCAAAAATCTCGAACTCCAAATTTTCGAACACTTCCACATCACCCCCGGTGATGTCATCATTTCACGTCACTTTGACCCTCTAGGAATTCAAGAATGTTTTCCTCCCATGCAACCAAAAACCATTTCTTCTAGAGTGTCGAATTGTTGAACTTCCAGACACTTGATAATCCACTGACACGAGTCTCTGATATCAGACAGTTTGGACTTTAGGACTTCGAGGCTCTGGGACACTTCCCCATGCTACACCACAAATTCCCCGAATGTTAAATTCCCAAATGGGTTGATCTACTGACATGTGTCCCCACACACGAATGGTCCATATTAACTCCGGTGTTTGGGACTTCGAGAGATTTCTCTCCTTACAACTTAAGGACTCACTTCTCCTAGAGTGTCGAACCTCCGAACTGTCATGATATCTACGGCTCATTTCTCTTGTGTGTAAATCTGATGGTTGGGATGTGACCTTCACCACTGTGCCCCACCTCTTGATCAGTGCTTGATCTGATAGCTCAGATTTGTCTTTATCAAAATCCAACGATCAAGTACTCATCCCAATGATCTACATCATAGATTCACTCTCGGACTTCGAAGCTTCGGGGCCTTTTCCTTCCTTCTGTCAAATGATGAAAATTGTCAGAGAAACGAAGCCCAAAGGACTTCGGTGCTTAACTACCACACACCTTATTCATATCCGATGATTGTGAGGGATATTTCTTCTTCCGAATAGATCCAATGGCCCCAATTTAAACTTTGTGGCCCAATACCACAGTTGTCGTAGTTCATCAAACTACTATACCTCCTAAGATTTTGAACACAACCAAGGTGTTCCCTCAGTAGTGAGCACCCTCCTAGCACTTTGTAATTTTAATTCTTTGAAACTTTTTCTTTAAAAACCACTTATATGGCCCAATTCAGGATCAATGTCAAAAACTGGGCTTTCATACCATATTGTAACGTACCCCTCCATCCAGGGCATTTTCTTCTTGGATTTTGTTCAAATCTAAAGTGCTCTCTGTCATTAAGTTGAATGCGCGATAATCTTTTTCATCGTGTCCTGCTGGCTTGCAAAAATTACAGAATAAATTCCAGGGTGTACTCTCTAAAATTCCCTACCTATGCATATATAACATTGGCCTTTCTACTTGCACAATTTTCCAAATTGCCGCTAAGGATATCTCTTTAAAAAACCATTTTTTGGATCATGTACGTGTTCTTCTACACTACTTCTTGTGTACATATGCTAGCTTCATACTAGACAACCCATGTACATACGCTAGTTGCATAATAAACATCCCATGTTTACCTCCAAAAGTTGCAAGGAATTCAATGGAGTTTACTAGATATTGAGGGTTTCCCAACCAATTCACCCATTGTATCCCATCCCCAAACTGAATAACTATCCTTTTTCCATATAAAATGAGGTCTTGGGGTCCCATTCCACATTCAAGCACTAGAACAGAGAAACTCTGCCAAAATCCCTTCCCTTTTGTGCCCAAGCTTTGCAGCCCCTTCTGAGATTTGGCCTCACCATTCCCCCTCCATCCCTCTCCCTATACAATCCCTTCCCTATTTCACAAGGATATTAGTTGTTTTTGAGAGGTATTATGGAAATGATGTACTTGGAGCCATAGCAAGAGGAGCCCAGACCAGGTTCACGAAACGTCATCCAACAAGAAGGTTGTAACTATTTTTAATCTTCACATATGAATACAAGAGTTCTGCTTATGTCCCAAATATTGTGTCTTTGTGCTTAATTGATTAATGCATTTACATTTATATCTGAACCCTAACATTGATGTGTAGAGATAGAATATCTTGTAGCTTTGTTGTCTAAATTATTTGCAGGTTATCTTTGAGAGGAGGCCAACAGCCCAAGAAACTACAAAGGAGAAGGAGGACAACACCAGTCAAAAGGACCTAAGGTACATCCTCTTTCCCTTCTCTTTTTTTTTGAGTTTAGATTGTTTGGGGTAGTTTAGAAATAGAACCATATTTTAAGGGAGATTGTTGCTCTTCCTGTACTTTGACCCTGGTATAGAAATAGGGGGATTTTCCCTGCTAGCAAGATGCTTCTAACTTCATCTCAATTTCTAATGCTTCGAGCTACGACATAAACTTCTCCTGTTTCAACGGACAATGAATGTGCAACAACAAACCTACAATAAACCATTCTCGATTTTGATCATTAGGAATATGAAATTTTAATCTACCCATCACATGTTTAAATCTTTGGTCGTAATCCCAAACTGTTTCATTCTGTACTTGCTTAATTTTTCAAATCTGTGATAAACCGCGACTCAGATATCGGCTTCCAAAATTCCTTTAACGATGCTTTTCCAATCTCTACTAAAGTTATTGACTCTTCGACCAATGTATTTATTTGTTATTTCATGTACCACATCAATGCATAACCTCTAAACATTGTGGCTAACTATGCAATCTTCGTTTCCTCGTCTTGGACATTCTTTGCATTCCATAGCATGTCACATACAAATAGATGTTTTTCTGGATCTTCTGACCCTGCTCCCTGAAACTTATGCAGTCTTAGTGTATGATCTATTCCTACCATCATATTCAGTGTAGTACTTACCTTCAGTGATTTTGACTGACTCTGGTTCACAGAACTGCTTCCACTATTCTGACTTCCTCCACTGACTGCAATTGCTCTCGACACATTTCTGGTTTCTGCTTTAGATCTAGGTGGTGCACACAGGGTCATGGATTCAATGCATATTTCGATCTGAGATGGAATTCTTTCTTCTGCTGGATTGTACTGAGGATCCTTTTATTTTTGTTTCCTTTCTCTATATGGCATGATCTGAAGTATTTCATAGGGGTCTCTTTTCTCAAAAACTTTGTGCTTCTCTTCTCTCTCAACCACGGTCTCCTTCTTACTATATATAAAACTTTTCCCACAGTGAAATACTCCAATGTCTCTGTATAATTCAGTGTCTTCCTCTCTCAGCATCCTCAGTCCATTTGTTTCTTACTCATCCTTTCTCTTTCCACTCTCAGATCATCCTCTGGCCATCCCCCAGTACCCTTATGTGCGTGAAGGTGCATAGAAATCAGATTATATCTTCATGACATTCTTGTAACACAACAACATTTTTATCAGTGTAGACAGTGCATTGAGATACCTCCCACGTGGACCCTTGAAAAAGTCCCTTTCCAAGACACTATAAGAATGGGTACAATCTATCACAAACTCTGTCCTGTAAGATCTCAGTACACTATTCAACCAAAAATCAACTACGTGAGAAACTTTATTACTTATTGTATTCAATTGTCTGATCAGTTCATAGGTCCAGATTCTTGGGGCTTTAGCTCGATATCTCCCAACATTCTCAACTATACTTTCTAACCGTTCAGTCAAAATTATCGAAAATTCACCAAAAACGATTTCATGAAAATCTATGAACACATACCTTTGCAACCATTGTTCTTCATTGAGTCATGGGATTCTATTATGTTCTCTAAAAAATTCTTGTTTCTTCCTCTCTAGCCATTATGTGATCTCTCCCTTATTTGACCTCCAAAATATTCCCCTCAGTTATAGTTCTCGGTCCCTGCAATTTAACCATTTGTTGGCACGAAGTGGGAAAACCCGGGGTTAATCATCAATATACCAAAAAAACCATTAGACATCGGCCCTTTCAACATCACCTACAGATAAAGTGAAGTCTCACCCTAGGCATCTAGAGGGGATGTAGGAACCAAGGTTTTGTAGTGATGAGGGGAAGTGAGGCGTTCAACATGTCTTTACTAACCAACTACTCATGTGCACAATTTCCATTACTTAACAGTTACTTATCACATGACATACCCTATGTGATACATTCCTTTACTTTGATATTAATTCATTTACTAGTTACTTCATTGTGCAACATTATAACAAAATATATGAATAACTCATCCAACATACTTAAGCATTTACCATCATGGCATAATAAAAGTAAACATCATAACATGAAAACACAACACATCACAACACACAAGTTTAATGTGGTTCACCCAACTTGGGCTATGTCCACAATGGCTAGCTTCTTATATTAGTCATTGATAATATTATTACAGTCTCCCACTGTGCTAAACAATATGTAACAATAACATTACCCAAACCTTCCTAGCCATTTTGTTGTAGTGCAAGCCTCACTCCTCAGTCATACCTCAAAATCTTTTCCAACGCTCCACTCAACTTGCCTAAAAACACCAAGAAATTCTCATACCTCAAACCCTCCCAACTCACTAACTTTCATAACCTCTCTACCCAAAAACCATTTACATATTTATACATCAAAAAAGGGATAACCCCATTACAAAGTGGACAAAATGTCCCAAAATACCAATGGTTTATAACCATTTTCTTCCTTTTGCGCATTGCTCTGTTGCGCTTCCTCCTATTGCGCCCTTTGACTCCTTAAAGTCTTCTTCCCGTTGTGCACTCTGATCCATCTTCTAACTTCCTTTTCTTCTCTAATTTATTCTAGCACAAATCCCAAAACTTAACCAAAATGCCTATCCAAAATGGACCTAAAACTTCAATACCATGCAAAGCGGGGTGTAAGTCTGCACTTTGACATGCACAAGAATGTGCTCATAGAGAAATTTCACAGGGTCAAAAAAAATAATCCATTGGGTCCTTGGATCAAGAAAAACCGTGATTCTAAGTGCATCGTGAAGATTATGTCTATCAATACTAGAGGCCTAGGGGATGGGATAAAAAGTAATCCCTAAAATGATTTGTTGAATTGTATAAGACATATATTGTTTTCATATAAGAGACCATGGGTACTTATGACATAATCATTGCATAGTTGATGAAGATGTTTCCAGGACAGGTTTTTTTTGGTTTGGACTTGCATGGAAAATCTAGAGTTATTTTAACAAGAATTTATTTTATTTGTTCCATGACTAATTTTTTTCCATATTTTTAGAACTTGGTACTGAAATTTATAGTAAGGAATTAGCTATCTTGATGATGCTACTCAATCTATATGGATCAGACGATGGGAAGAAATATTTCTGTAATAAATTGTTCTAACTTGAATGTATAATTTCTAAGAACCTCGTTTGTGGCAAGGACCTCAACATTACTATTGGTAGAGATGAAATTTGGGTCCCTTCACCGCCAAAGGAAAGGTTGGAAGAATTTTTCAAGGATAAGATCGAAGTGGTTGGATGGGTATAAATTGAGCACATATTATTTCCCCAACTTGGAGTAATAATTGAGGAGGAGAAAATGGGGTAACAAAGAGGTTGGATATATTCCTTGTGCATCATGTCCTTCTCCAACATTTTGGAATCTATCGCTTTTGGGTTGGTAAGGTACAATGTTCAGATCATTTCCTAATTTTTATTGAGTTTGATAAGTCAACGAGTAAACTTGGAGCATCATTTAAGTACAACCCTTCTTGGTTTGAGGAAGAAGATTTTGTGTTCATTAATCCATGATAATTGGAAACACTATTAGGAGGAGGTGGGGGTCTCTTCCAATGTTTAGCTTCTCTTCCTTTGGTTAAATAGAAACATTCCACTTAGACCAGGGATCAGAGGAAATAAAATGATCAATTACTCAGGAAATCAAACTAGATCTTTAACAATCCTATGCCTTGAATGCATGGGTTTTGCTCTCAAACTCTAATATTGAGAGGTGTTATTCTCTTGAAACTTTGCAAACCAAAATCATGAGTGATAATGAGAAAATTTGGAGATTGAAGAGTAGAACTCTTTGGAATGCCGCAATAGATGAAAACAACTTTTATTTTCAAAATTTTGCAAATCACCAGAATACCTACAATACTATATGGGATATTAATGATGAACAAGTTTCTAAGGTAAGAGGGTTTGCAGAGTTGGATTCTCTTGGAGTGAAGCACTTCGAGACAATGTTCAAGGATCCTGAACAAGTTAAAATGGGGGAAGATCTCTAGCTTATTTCTTATTTTCCACAACTAGTTGAAGATAAGGATAATCAATCTTTATATAGTGAGATAATCAAAACCAGAACTCTTGGCTACTATGTCATCATTTAAGAGGTACAAGAACCCTAGTTCGGGTGGTTGGTGTGTTGATTTGTTTCAAGGGTTCTTTGTTCTTATTAGGGATGATATTTTACATGTTATGGAAGAGATATGCCATTCTAGTAACATGTTGAGCAATATCAATGCTACATTTATTGTTGTTGTTCTTAGAAAGGAATATCCTAACACTTTCGATGATTTTCACCCAATTTTCTTGTGCAATTTTCATTACAAGATCATTTTGAAGATAATTGCAGTCAGGATCAATATGATTCTTTCAAATGTTATCTCTTCTCAGTAGTTCAAGTTTTTAAATGGGAGGATGATCCATGAAGCCATTGGCTCAAGCATAGGAAGGGATTCATTCCATTAAAACTAGAAAGTCTCCAATGTTGGTCATTAAAATTGATCTTTCCAAAGTCTATGAATAATTGTCATGGATATATCTCATATTACTACTCCTCCATACTAGCTTTGAGTTCCCTTTGGTGAAACGGATTATGTGATGTGTCACTACTATCTCTTTTATTGTCCTCATCAATGTCTCAGGTTCATCCTTTTTCAAATCAACATAGGGGGTTGCATCAGGGAGTTCCGCTTTCTCCATATCTATTTCTATCGGTTGCATATGAACTCAGTAAAGTGATCGTGGAGGACAAATGAGTCAACAAAATTGATGGGGTTAAGTTGTGAATGGAGGAGTGCCTCACTAATTTGATTTGTGTTGATGATGTATTGATTTTCTATGGAGACAAATTCTAATTGAAAAATATATTGCACTAGATACTATATTGGATTGGATAAGTAGAATATGGAATAGTATGCTCAATGTTTCAAAATAGTGGAGGTACCTCACACTTTCCTTTCCCATCATAGGAAATTATTTGGATTGGAAGCTTGGAATAGGTACTCAAGTTCAGATAGGGATGGATTCCATTATTGGATTTGGTGACAAAATTTTCCTCCATGAAGGTCTTGTGTCCCAACTCTATGAATTAGGTCAATGTACACTCAATAGGGTTGGATATGCATTCCATTCTAATAGGGGGTGGTTTTCTGCTATGGATCTAGGATTAGATGAAATCTGGCATGATCAATGGACTATGTATACATATAAATTGGCCAAGGAACATATCCACTTGTACAACTTTGAGGATGAAATTTCTTGGTTATACAACAAATATGGCAACCAGTATTCGACAAAGCTCAGATATTTGGCAGTGCATAATTAAGTGACAATACAAATTCCTAGTGGTTGAACAAATTGTAGAAGATAAAGGGACTGTTAAAGAGTCTCTTGTTCTTTTGGCTTGTGTTGAAAAGAAAGGTACTAAGATGGGATAGGATGAAAGTTATAAATAGGTAGGGTTTGGGACTTTGTTACTTATGTAGGAGGTGTGATGAATATAATACCCAACTGTTTCTGGATTGTTCCTTCTCACAACAAGTATGGACAGAGATCAGAATGAACTTGGGAATTAATCATTTATGGGACAAGGGTACATTTTTAAACTACTTTTAGGAATATTACAATCGTACAGACTTGAAGGAATTTAGGGTGCTTCCAATACTTATAGCTTGGGGGCTTTGGATTGCAAGAAATGCTAGCATTTGTTAGAACAAGTTCCATCCTTTTAAGATTTCTCAAAAAGTGTTGGTGATTCTTTCCAGTTATAAAACTAATCAGGTTCATAATCATCCCTCTCTATTAGCTAAAGTTGATATCGATAAATCAACTCCTTAGGTTTTTTTTATGGCGTATTTCAAATACCTAACAGAGCTAATGTGGGTTTTTTTTAATTCATTTTGTTCAAGAAAAAGCTAATATGGGATAGGGGACCAATAACCTTGGTGAATTCAATTTTTTTCTTGCACTCATAAAAATAGTGATGGAAAAGGATGTGTTAGCTCTATAGGTGTTTAGGGACTCAAAGATTTCCAATAACTGGATGAAGGAGAAGTCAAATGTTCTCAATCTGCATATTTGGCCTATTTCCATGTGCCTCCATGCTACTCCATGCTATATTTACTATGTTCTACTAGCTTAGTTTCTCACACATTCCTCGGGCTCTAAATAATGTTGCTAATGCACTCTTCAAAAGTGCCTTACTTTTACAGGAAAATCATTATATTTTAGAAGAGTTCTCTCAGGATCGATTGCTCTCCCATAGAGAAAGGAACCCGTTAGAATTATTCTTAGGTCTATTGGTATGATTCTTTCTTTTAATTTTGATGATGGACTATTTTTATTTATGAGGTAACTTTGTAAAGGCCTTATATTGACATTTTAAAACTATTTTTGGGTCCTTGAGACTCTACAGATAAGCTCTCACAAGCGTGGGTTTAGCTCTTTGGTTAAACTTGATCTATGTTCATATGGTGTAAAGCTTACAAGTGTGTAAGGTTTCTAACTTCAATTACTCAATAGTTTACGCGAAAAATAAAATATAATATAAATATTATTATATTTAATAATTTCAAATAATTTTTCAAAATATTTTAATTATAAATCATAAATTAATTAAATGATTGGCTATAATAAACTATACAGTTATTTCTAAAAATATTTTCAAACACCTTATTAGAAACTAGGAAAAATAATTAAATCATTCTTCTGTATATTTCTAAAACCATCTCTAAAATTTTTATCATGTAAAACCATCTCTAAAGTCACCTTATTAGAAACTAGGAAAAATAATAAAATCATTCTTCTGTATATTTCTAAAACCATCTCTAAAATTTTTATCATGTAAAACCATCTCTAAAGTTTTGATCATGTAAGTTTTTGAATATTTTGTCCCAACAACTATTTTTAATATTTTAATATTTTATTATTTTATCTTTTAATCTTAATGGCTATTTCTTCAATTGATAGTAGTCAATATCTCCTTATAAATTCATCCTCAACATACTTCTTCAATGTGTTGGATTTAATTGTCCTTGATGATGGGTGGAATGTCCACTCAAAACCTTAGAAATTTCAAAACACCATACACCTTTTGTATCAAGAAAACTCTCTAACATGTATAAAAAAGAATTAGAATTTATATTTATACTAAATTTTAGAAATTATATTTACATTTAGTATATCATTTAT
>SNQJ01S0041449.1:73498-97109 GCA_010110895.2 Picea sitchensis
ACATCAATATAGCTACTGGTTCCATCTATTCCAAAGGAAGAAAAAAAATAGTCCATTCCTCTTCCTTGGAAAATAGGGGAGTTCATCCTGAAAAACATCAACAAAATTGATGATTTCGTAGCACATTTTAGCATCTCCAACCTCAGATATGCTAAATACATAAAAGGATTTGACCCCTATGATATTTTTAGACAACATTTACAATAACTTGGCATTGACAATTTTTTTGTAAATAAACACCTGCCCAAAAACAAAGACAGTGACGGTCTTGCCTCTGATACCGGTGACATAGAGACAATGCAAAGTTGCACTAAATTGTACACGCAATAGGGGAAAGTCCCCAGTGACAAGAGTGTTCAATCCACAAATACCACTCCAAAAAGTATGACATCTCGGAGCATCTCTCCAACGGCCCATCACAGCAACAAAGAAACCCAGAGTTCTTCAAACGGAGGAGGAGATAACAACCCTCCTCACTCTAAAATTGATAGTTCTCACAAGATTCCAGTAGAGAAGAAGAGAAAAAAAAATGTGGGTCAGGCAGAAGAGCCAGAAATTTAGAGTCAACACATGGAAGTTGACACTAATATGGATGACATGTTGCCCTTCCTTGATCATCCCCAAGACGACATCCACCATAGCCATCCAATGGACATATCCATTACCCAAAAATTTGACAAAGATGAATCCTCCGTGTTCCAGAGCGCTTTTTTTTATAGCCTGAACAAAAGATTGATATTTGAGAAAAAAAATGTTAAAAATATCCAAGGAAAATCTCGTTCAGAGGTTGACGTTGCCAACATGCTGCCGTCCCAAATATGTCAACTTCACACCACGACTGGAGAAGCACTTCATGATTCCATTGGGCTCATCGAGACCCAGAATGCCAAACTGAAGGACCGAGTCAAGGAATTTGAAGACACTTTCATTCCTATGCCATTTCTTGTCAATCCTTTGGCAATAGCCATGCCTGGCACCCCTGCACCCAATGTAAAAGCATCCTCCACCCTTCTCACATCCCGTAAAGGATATGTGGAGAAAAATATCAAAAAAAGAATGGAACTGGTTACCCAGGCATGGAAAAGATCACAAACCATCGCTTCCCTCGAAACCAGGGCACATATCTTTCTCGAGATTTTGCAAGCCGAATTAAAAGATGAAGAAAAATTGTTTTTAAAAACGGTCATCCCTTTTGGCAAGATTGTCAACAATATGACAGAAACAAAAAGAAGAGAAGAATATCTTCCATCCAAAAACCGGATCAGCCAATTGAATGCATGTTGGAAACAAAAAGTATAGAACCTATGTCTCATAGTTCAGTCATGT
Organism: Picea sitchensis; assembly: GCA_010110895.2. Taxonomy (NCBI): domain Eukaryota; kingdom Viridiplantae; phylum Streptophyta; class Pinopsida; order Pinales; family Pinaceae; genus Picea; species Picea sitchensis. The sequence continues at coordinate 74,825 of SNQJ01S0041449.1, forward strand.
GAACAAGCCATAGCGAAGAAAGATAAATTATTCACAAAGCTGTCAAATGTAGACTTAGCAGAGAAAACCAATGACTTCCAAGACCCCCTCTTAATCACAAACTCCTTGCCCTTAACCAAGCAAGAGTTTGATAAACAGGTTACTATGTTGAATACCTTGTCTCTGGAAAATTTTTACAACATCCTTCAATTTGATCAAGCTCACGTCCATGACTGGCTAGTCAAATATGCAGTACAGAATGAGGAATCCATCAGGCTCTCTCTAATCTTTCTATCGACTTCCAGGAATTAGAAAATGAAGTTTTCAACATCAAAATCCAGAATGAGATCAACGTCACCCCAATGAGAAGATACATTGAAGAATGGGTCGAAAGGAAACTGAAACAGGCTGCCAATGAAAGACAACAAGCAGTTCTCGGCATTCCAACAGCCGTGGAGAACATCCTTGAAACCACAATTGTCGCCGACATCAATGAAACGACATCCGCAAGCAAATAGCCAAAGTGCTCATATGTTCCCTCACTGTAAGTTTAGTCATGGCATATTTCTTTGTTTCTCAGCCCGATTATTCCACTTTCTTAAATACAGATGTATAGGCAAACACTTATACCTTTCCATTTATTTTCTTTTGTAGCTATTGCACTCTATCTTCTTTCCACAATCCTATTTCTTGTACATATTTCTCTAATGGCCTGCGGAAGCCCCAATCCCAGTCTACATGACAAGCGCATTGAAATTCCTATTTATATATAACATACTTTAATTTTTTGGTATATTTCAAAATTTGCATTAGTTTGTAACAAACTTTCATTTTTTGACATACTTGAAATAAAAAATGCATTTGAATTTTTATATGTTACAGACTCTACTCTTATCTTTCTGCATTCTTTATAACAAATGCATTTGTTTTTTAATATGTTAGACTTGTATTCTTATCCTTCAACAGTCTATATGAAAAATGCATCTACTATTTTATATCTTACACACTTTTCTTTTTTTATATATTTCAAAATAAATGGCATTCAACAATGCAAGCGTCATTTACATATACCCCATGTTCACAAATGCATTTAAATTTTTATATTACTTATCTCTTATTAATTTTATGTCATCATATATTTTTATCTTTCACCAGTCCATATGGAAAATGCATTTAAATTTTCAAATTTAATCTTGCACTGTTAACAATTTTTTTACTTTGTTATATACTTTCAAAAAAATTAGGTTTGTTATATACATTCAAAAATTAGATGTTATTGTGCCTGCCAACCATCATTTACTTTTTCCCTATCTTCCATGATATACATTTTTCACAACATTTCTGTGATATACATTTTTCACCAAACACTTCGTTTCATTTACAATTCGACCCCATTTTCCACAATTTGCTTTCTAACCTCCTTGGCAGGGACTGCGCTGCCACGCAACCTTGTTTAAAATTGTTTCTGTTTGGTTAAGAGGTGGTTTACTTGTGACAAGTGTGAAAGTCTATCTCTTTATGGAACATCAAAAAACAGATTATTTCAGGTGACCTTGTTTTGATTAAACAATGATGATGAAAAAACTACATTGAATATAGGAACCAATAATAATTGTCCCAATACTAATTAACAATTAAATTATGATAATTTTTCTCACTAATAATTGTCCCCCATACTAATTAACAAATAACTTATAATAAATTTTCTCATTATATAAAAAACATGTATTATAAATATATACAAAAAAATTAATTTTAATAAGAGTAAACAACTCGTATCATAATTCAAAATTATTTAAATTGTGTACCACTATAGTTAAATAATATAATAAAACAATTATTTTGTATTTTAACAATACAGTGAGGAGGGCATTTCAAGTGTCACATCAAAGAGTTATAGGTTGATTTTGAGCAAAAGAAATACAGTGAGGAGGGCATTTCAAGTGTCACATCAAAGAGTTATAGGTTGATTTTGAGCAAAATCAGTGTGTAAGGTACCCCGCCATCCTAGGGCCGGGACATGCTACCAAAATCTCTACTATGTTCAAAATTTGATATACATATAAATATATAATGCAAATTTAACATATATAAACATTCTGCTCATACACCAATTCATGCAGGAGTGAGAATAAAAACATACATGCAATACACACATGCAATTCTGATAACTTCAAACATGTACTTAAACACAACATGTAAAATTAACATAGAAATAGTACTTATCGTTTTATGAAAATCCACAAACGGTGTGCAGAACTTCCACGAACCTCCAATCCTTAGACCACACTACTCCAAGCTATTAGTAGTGGGTCACCCTTGAGCTGGGAATAAACTCCACTCAGGATAAGGGGAATCCTAGGCTAGGCTAGGCTAAGACTACGGAAATTTGCACAATGCAACAGGAAGGATTCCCTCCAAGGAGCCTACTTACGCTCACCGCTCACAGACTCTCATTCCCCACATGTTTGTACCACCCCGGGAATATACACCTTCATTGTTTCTATAGTCCATTGGATGCTCCACTTCCCTTCTAGGGCTTCAACAATAGGCCAGATCAGGAATTCTCAAAGCTCTGTAGTTGTTGTTGGACTCCCTCCAGGAGAAATCACTTCCCCAACAATCTCTCTCACCTAGAGAGAGTTTCTCATGGGCCTGACAACCTGCTTCTTCAATCCACGGGCCTAACAACCCACCTCTTCAAAACCACAAGCCTGACAACCTGCATCTTCTATCCAGCTCCTAAGTCAAATGGGTAACCACAGTAGAAAAATCGGGTATGGGTTCTGGTAATGACAACAAGTCATACCAGTCCAAAGAAAAACGTGGGTAGTAACAGCAAAATGGCTAGGGCGCGATATGCCTCTAGAACTGTGCAGTCGTTTTGTGCCTCATAGGAAAAATGGGTTAGCTTCACATGTTTGCAGGTTTCAGAGGTTGTAGAGGTCCATGATGGAAGGAATGGTTAGTTGCGTGAATGCTCAATCTAAGTGCATGTGTGAGTGGGGAGCATGGCAAGAATGGCGAGTGAACCCCCACAACGATGGATTTCCCCCCATAAAACTACATGCACCCAGGTTGACACATGACTCTCTTGGGAGCTCGTTCCTCTCCACTTGGAGTTCGTTTCTCTCCCCAAAGGAACTTAGGATAATAGGGGTTATTTCCCCAAACCTTAGTCTTTTAGAAAAATATATTATAGTATTCCCTTGGTAATAAGCCCTCTAAACTATCCCTTTTTCCCAGCCTCTCAACCCCATATGTTTCCCTACCCAGTGGAGCTTAGTCCCCAATAACTCTTTCTTTGTGGTTGGTCTACACACAACGATGTAATTATATTAATGATGTGAGTATTTTCATATACAAAATCAGGCTCCATGGCCTTCAGCATCTAGGCTCTCTAGCCTAATAAACACATAAGCCTCCCAGCTTATAAACACTTGGCTCACCAGCTTATAAACATCATTACAATTTAGAAGGGGCTCTGCCTTGGGGTATTACAATTGCCTCCCCTTATTTATGCATTTTCCTCAGTGCATCTTACTAACATAATATCAACAAGATTTCCAAAATCTTCAAAAAGATGTGGGTATTCTGCCCGCATAGCATCTTCATGCTCTCAAGTTGCATCCTCGGGACCATACCAGGTCCATTGGACCTTTACAAGCCCTATGGCTCGATTCTAGATTTGTTTGATTTTCCTATCCAGAATGTGTATCGAATGCACTTGAAAAGTGCTTCCTTGCTCCACCTGAATCACATTCCAATCAATAACATGATTAGCATCAAGTATATATTTCTTGAGAAATGATACATGGAATAGATTATGAATAATCATAGATGCAGGTAATGCAAGCATGTAATCTACTGGTCCAATCCTCTATAGGATTTCAAACGACACACAATATATGGCTTCCAACTTGGAAGAGTTTCCCAACTTCGGGGAACTTTTGTTGACCTTCACCTTCAAGAATACATGATCTCCCACTTTAAATTCCCTATGAGTTCTTCCCTTGTCAGCATATCTTTTCTTCCTATCTTGGGAAACCTTTAAATTTTGTTTAATCTTTAACATTTTCTCTTCCATTTCCTTGAGCAACTCTAGCCCAGCCACTGCTCTATCAGTTGGTTTATCCCAACTTATTGGTGTGTTGCATTTTCTTCCATAAAGTGTCTCAAATGGGATCATCTTCAGTGATGCTTGGTACCCATTTTTGTAGGAAAATTATACCAAGTGTACATAATCTTCTCATTTAGATGATTTGTCCATCACGTACATCCTAAGCATATCCTCTATCACTTGGTTCACTCTTTTTGTTTTCCCATCAGACTCGGGATGATAAGTTGTGTTGAAGTTCAGATTTGTTCTAAACCCTTTGAATAATCCCCTCCAGAACTTTGAGGTAAACTTTGGATCTCTGTCAAACAAAATTTTCTTGGGTATGCCATGCACGCGTGCTACTTCCCTCATATAAATATCAACAACATTGGTTCCCTTGTGAGTAACCTTCATAGGAATGAAATGGGTAATTTTGGTAAGCGTGTACACCACCACCATGATAGCATCATGTTGCTTGCTTGTTCTGGGAAATTTGGTGATGAAATTCATTGTCACCACTTCCCACTTCCACTCAGGAATGGGAAATGGTTGCAGAAACCCAGTTGGGTGTATATGCTCAGCCTTGACCTTTTTACACTCCAAACATTTAGCAATGTACTCAACAATCTCCTTCTTCATGCCTGGCCAATAGTATTGGCTCTTGACTGTTGCAACTATTTTCTGATATCCTAGGTTTCCAACATAAGGTACATTATGCATCTCATTCAAAATCATACTCCTCAATTCATGAGAATTGGGTACATAAAGTTTTTTCTTGTACAAGAGAATTCCATCATTTCCCAATTCATAATCTTCAACTTTCTGCTGCATTTTACCTTGCTGTGATTTTGTTACCAACTCTATGTACTACAAATCTAATTTTCCATCCTTGGAAATTCTTCCTTTAAGACCAGTTTGGTACATGTTAATGGTTGTAGCATGCATTTCATGCACTCTCCTGTTGAGTGCATCGTCCACTTTGTTCTATTTTCCTTTGATGTGCTTGATATCAAAGTCATACACACAAAGGAATTCCAACCATCTGCTCTTCCTGGCATTTAAAGTTGGTTGATCAAATAAATATTTCAGACCATTATGGTTTGTCCTCAGCTCAAACCTATTTCCTATGAGGTAGTGCCTCCACTTCTTCAAGGAATGCACTATGGATTCCAACTCCAAATCATGAGTAGCATAGAGCCTTTCATTCTCTTTCAATTTTTTGGATTCAAAACATATCACAAACACATTCTAACTGAGGACTCCACCAAGTCCTTTTTTTCATGCATCAGTGAAAACTACAAAATATTCATTTGGATCAACAATATTCATAATTGGAGCATTGGTTAACAACTGCTTCAATCGTTGGAAGATCTTTTCAGATTCTATTGTCCAATGAAACTTCACCCCCTTCCTTTGCAAGGAAGTGATTGGGTGAGAAATATTTGAAAACCCTATAATGAATCTTATGTAGTAGCTAGCTACACCCATGAAGGATCTGACTTTGGTCACATTCTTAGGTGTTGTCCACCCTTTAATAGATTTAGTATTTTCTAGGTCCACTGCTATCCCTTCTTCGGATATGATATGCCCCAAATAGTGAATTAGGTTTTGATAAAATGAGCACTTGCTCAATTTGGCACACAACTGGTGCTCTCTCAATACTTGTAGTACCATCCTCAAGTGATTCTCATGTTCTTTTTTTGACTTGGAATATTCAAGGATGTCATCCAAAAAGGCAATGACAAACTTGTCTAAATATTACCAGAAAACGCCATTCATTAAGAACATGAAAACAACTGGTGCATTTGATAACCCAAATGGCACCACTGTGAACTCATAATGACCGTACCTTGTCCTAAAGGTGGTCTTGCTAATGTCTTCATCTCTGATCATTACTTGATGGTATCCTGACCTGAGATCGATCTTGGAAAATATCCTTGCATCCTTTAACTGATCAAAGAGATCATCGATCCTTGGAAAAGGATACTTTTTCTTTATAGTCACTTTGTTCAATTGTCTAAATTTAATGCACAATCTCAATGCCCCATCTTTCTTCCTCACGAATAAAACTGGGGCGCCCCAAGGTGACACACTTGGGCATATATACCCCTTCTCCAAAAGTTCTTCAAGCTTCATTTGTAGTTCCTTCAACTCTTGTGTACTCATTTTGTAAGGATTCTTTGATACTGGAGTTGCTCCCGACATTAAGTTTATTGAAAAATTAATATCTCTCTTTGGGGGTAGTCCTAGTATCTCCTTAAACACATCCTCGAATTCTTTTAGGACTGCATGATCCTCAAGATTTGGCACCTTATTCTTAGGTGCTTCCTCCATATGGGCTGCAAATATTTGGTATCCCTTCCTGTAACACTTCTTCAACTGCATTGTTGAGATCTCTTGGACAGTAACTTCCCTAGGAATTCCTTGGACTATTCTTGGGTTCCCTTCCTCATTCAGGCAAGTAAATGCCTTGTTATGATAGTCTAAGATGGCATGGTTTTGGTCCAACCAATCCATACCAATTATACAGTCATACGAACCCAATGGTAGGATGTTAAAATATTCCTTGGTACTTATCCGATTCATGTCCATTGTACATGATTTAACCATCTCAACAACTTTTCTCTTGGCTCCTGTAGCCAGCTGCACCAGCAAATATTTCCCATGCTTGATTATTGGAAATTTCAATCTTTCCACTACCTTAGGATCTATATAGCTGTGACTAGCCCCTATATCTATTAAAATATTAAAGGCATGGTTATTGATCATACCTTCTACTTCAATCATGTGTGATTGAAACTCAGTTTGCTTCTTATCCAGAGCTGCATAGATCCTTGGTACACTTATGCTCATGTCCTCCACTGTTTATGCTTGTTGTACATTGTGGACGGGTCTCACTTTGTCATTTTTGTGAGAACAATATTTATACTTATGGTCTCCTTTACAACCCCAAAATTGAATAGGTTTCTACCTTGGCCTTTTCCCACCTACCTCATCCATTTTGTGCTCTCTAAAATATGGTTGTCCTTGAGGACTATTTCTGAAAAATGGTGGCTTGTTCCCGTTCTTCCTCTGTTCCCTCTTAAACTTCTTCTTATCTTCCCAAGCTCTTTAGAAAGTAGGATTTCCTTTGTGATGATCATATAAGCACTTGGATCTCCTTATGGTTTCCTCCAAAGTCTTGGGATGATCATATTGAATCTTATCACTGATGAAAGATGGTAGCCCACTCAAATATCTTTGAATCTTTACTGTCTCATATTTGATGAAGGAGACATACTTCAACAATTCTAAAAATCTCCTTTCATACTCATCAATGGTCATGCTACCCAGTTGGAGTTCAAAGAAAGATTTCATATTTTTTCCATAATACCTCTTGGTTAAGTATTTCTTCTCAAAATATTTCTTCAATTCCTTCCAAGTAACACTCTTCTCTCTGATGTGTTGCACTTACACAAGTTGATCCTGCCACAAGAATGTATTTCCTTTAAATTGGTAGATAGAAAATCTTCCTTCTACATGAGAAGAATAGTTATGCAATTGGAAGTACTTCCTCATGCCTAGAAATCATGTCTCATCATCTTCATCCTTCTTTTGTTCATCATCAAAAGTAGGAGGTTTGATCTTGTTCATTTCTCCTTTCAATTCATCCACCCCAGACCTCCTATGTTTCCTGACAATAGAAGAAATTGAGCTTCTATGTGCTCTCCTATTGGAATGTCTTTGGGAATGATGGTGATGTCTGCTATCACTCCTTGATCTTCCTTTTGCCTCAGGGGTCCCGTGGCTTCCTTATTTGTTGGAGCCACTCTCCTTATCCAACTTTTTTTCAACTTTGTCCAGGATTTTCATTAAATTAGTATTGAAGTCTTCCTGTTGTTCATTAGCTTTCATAAGCCTTTCATTATCATCCTTGTGGCTCTAGACATCTTTCTGCAATTTTCTGATGGCCTCAACCAGATTTTTGTCTTCCTCCTTTTCTCCTCCATGTCCATTGGACTTGGTTCCTTCCATACTCGTTCCTTCCATACCCAACTAGACATTCATCCCTTTGATTTCATCTTCTTGGTTGTACACTATCTGTGTGTCATCCATCCCTCTGCACTTTGTGATAACTCTATTCCATTCTGAAAGCTATTACTTCTGCAAAAAATGTGCAACCAATAGAACTTTGTCAGGCTAATTGTTCTTAATAATCTCATGAAAATACGAACCATTCTAATTCATTAATATATCAGACTTATTTTCTACTGATTTCTTGAGAAATTGATTGTTCGGATCCAATTTTTGGGTGAAAATTTATCTTCTGCTATTAAATACCTTTCCAATGCCTACTTCCATGCTCAATTCTAAGTTTTAAGAAGGAAGTTATGGATACTTGAACAAATGTCTTTTTGGGGATGCAATCCTTGTACATGGATTCTTCCATATTGTAGTTGAATTGGCTCTTGGATATGTGTTGGATCCTCTCTTCAGGTTTACAGGCCTTCCTTACTTCTTTTGTTGTAGGTATGTAAAAATTAAAAACCCCATGGTCTCCTTCTCTAATCCCTTCTCTGTTTTCAAAAACAATTTTTGGGACCTTAGTCCTTTTTCTTCGGCCCCCCATCTCATGTGACCACAGATTGTGACCTAGAACTAATAGATAGGTTCTTATATAGAGCCTTGGGAGCTTCAGGGCTCCAGAACTTCAGGCTTCAGAAGATCTTTATACTTCATACTTCCAATCCCCCTAGAGTGTCGAATTGGTGAACTCGCGAAGGACAGTCTATCAACGATCCATGACTTCCCAACATCTAATGGCCATGATCAACTTCGGTATTTTGGGCTTCGACAGTTATGTACTGTCCACACTCTCAATCCTTTCAGAGTACCAAGTCTCTAGACTACAGGATCCATTGCCATGTATCCTCTCTCGATCAATGACTAAGATTTTCTCTGCAACTCTGGGCTTTGGGGCTTTCCAAAGAACCTCTCCACAGATCTCCAACGGTGTCAAATTTCTAAATACTTGGAGGACATATGATCGATAGTCCTCATTCCTTGTTTATATCAGTGGTCAGCAGGAGCTCCAGAACTCTGGGCTTCGAGAGTTCTAAGGATCCATCTTGCGTTGCCTCTCGAATTACCAAATGTTGAAACCATGAAGGGATAAGATCTATGGTCGACATTCACCTGTCAACGGATGGTTGGGATTGACTCCAATTTTAGAAACTGAGAAAACTCGTTGATCTGTTAATCACTTTAAGATCAACGGTCTTGTTCGATTGCAGACCTCTAACATGCTTAGGGTTTAACAACAACCCCAACTTCGACAATGGAAAAATGTGCGATGGAGCGGGAATCACATCCATCGTTGATATGAAACCCTGATGGAGATCTATGATCCCGATGTATTGTGGAATATGAATTAGTGACTTCATTAATTAACCTTTGGATTTCTACAATGAAAGATGCACGATGGAGAAGAGATCAACGTCCATCGTTGATCTTTCATCCTGATGGAGATCTATGATCCCAATGGATTGTGAAATGTGAAGTATCTCCTTCATTAATTATCCTTTGGATTTCCACAATCATTTATGTCCATTGATCTAGTCAGCAACCACATGCTAGTGGGGTGCTACGTGGCAGGACAAAGAAGCGAACACATGGCCCAATCCAAGGGGTGACACATGTTAAATTCTACATGGAAAAAATAGTCTTTTAAAAGAATAAAAAACACTCACACGTGGCATGCATATTGTGTGCCCACGTCACCCCATGTGACCTCATCAAGCCACATCACTTCGGTGCTTCGTGACTTCATAACTTTGGGACTTCAGGACTATGAGACTTTGGAGATCCAGAAGTTCTTCCCTCATCATCCATTATTTCCTCTGAATGTTGAATTCCCAAACCCCTTAACTTTTTCAGGGTCCACGTAGTACTTCTGTTAGCATATAAGATGGTGGCACATGGCCCCATTGTTGAGTGACACATGGCAAACTTAGCGTAGGTCTGTGTCACCATAGGTGACATCATCATGCCATGTCATATCTCATGCTTCGTGACTTCGGAGCTACGGGACTTCGGAGGATTTCACATTTGCACACCCCAAAATTACCGAACTTAGAATTTACAAACACTTCCACCTCACCCTCGGTGACTTCATCGTGTCATGTCACTTCGACGCTTTGGAACTTCAGAGATTTGTTCCTCCCGTGCAACCCAAAAAAATTTCTTTCGGAGTGTTGAATTGTCAAACTTCCAAACACTTGATAATCCCCTGACACGTGTCTCTGATATCAGATGGTTCATATTGGTTCCGGACTTCTAGACTTCAAGGTTCTGGGAGACTTCCCCATGCTACACCACAAATTCCCCGAATGCCGAATTCTTGAATGGGTTGATTTGCCGACACATTTCCTCAAACATGAATGGTCTATATTAACTCTGGAGTTCAAGACTTCAAGATATTTCTCTCCTTATAGCTTAAGGAATCACTTCTCCCAAAGTGTTGAACCTATGAATTGTCGTGAGATCTACAACTCATTTCGCTCGTGCATAGATCTGACAGTTGGGATATGACCTTCACCATTGTGTCCCACCTCCTGATCTGTGCTTGATATGGCGAATCATATCTGTCTTTATCCAAATCCAATAGTCAAGTACTCATTCCAGTGATCTACATCGTAGATTCACTCCAGGACTTCGAAGCTTCGGGGCCTTTTCCTCCTTTCTATCAAACAATGAAAAAATTTGGACCAGCAAAGCCCGAAGGAATTTGGTACTTACTACCACACACCTTCTTTGGATCTGATGATTGTGAGGGATCTATCTTCTTCCAAACAAATCCAAAGGCCCAAATTTAAACATTGTAGCCCAATACCACAGTTGTCATGGTTTATCAAACAATTATGCCTCCTGATCTTTTGAACACAACCAAGGTGTTCCCTCAACACCCTCCTGGAACTTTGTAATTTTAATTATCTGAAAATTTTTCTTCAAAAACCACTTATATGGCCCAATTTAGGCTCAGTGTCAAAACCTGGGCTCTGATACCATATTCTAACGTACCGCGCCATCCCAAGATCGGGGCATTCTACCAAAATCTCTACTCTGTTCAAAATATGATATACATATAAATATATAATGTAAATTTAACAAATATAAAAAATTTTCTCATACATTGATTCATGAAAAAGTGACAGTAAAAACATACATGTAGTAAACACAGGAAATTTTGATAACTTCAAACATGTTCTTAAACACAACATGTAAAATTAACATAGAAATGGTACTTATGTTTTTATTAAAATCCACCAACTTCGTGTAAACCTTCCACGAACCTCCCAGCCTTAGACCATGTTGCTCCAAGATATCAACAGTGGGTCACCTCTGAGATGGGACTAAAATCCAGTCATGGTAAGAGGAATCCTAGGCTAGGCTGAGATTACGGAAAGCTACACAATGAAACAATAAGGATTCCCTCCCAGTAGCCTACTTATGCCCACCTCTCAAATACTTTCATTCCCCACATGTCTGTCCCACCCCAGGAATATACACCTTCATTATTGCATAGTCCATTGACTGCTCCACTTCCCTTCCAAGGCTTCAACAACATGCCAGATCAAGAATTCTCAGAGCTCTATAGCTGTTGTTGGACTCCCTCCAAGAGAAATCACTTCCCCAACAATCTCTCTCAACAAGAGATATTTTATCATAGGCTTGACAACCTGCTTCTTCAATCCATGGGCCTGACAACCCGCCTATTCAAAACCACAGGCCTGACAACCTACTTTTTTTTGTCTAGCTCCTAAGTCAAATGGGTAACCACAGTAGAAAAATCGAGTATGGGTTCTGGTAATGACAACAAGCCACAACAGTCCAGATAAAAACGTGGGTAACAACAAAAAAATGGATAGGGCGTGATATGGCTCAGGCACTACGCAATCGTGTTTTTCCTCACAGGAAAAATGGGCTAGCTTCACGGGTTTGCAGGTTTCATAGGTTTCAGAGGTCCATGCTGGAGGGAATGGCTTTCTACATTAATTCTCAGTCTATGTGTGTGTGTGAGTGGGGAGCATGGAAGAATGGTGAGAGAACCCCCACAACAATGTATTCCCCCCCTTAAAACTGCATGCACCCAGGTTGACACATGGATCTCTTGGGAGCTCGTTCCTCTCCTCTTGGATTCCATTCCTTACCCCAAAGGAACTTAGGATAACATGGATTATTTCGCCAAATCTTAGTCTTTTAGGAAAATATATTATAATATTCCCTTGGCAATAATCCCTTTATCTTATCCCTTTTTCCCAGCCTCTCAACCTCATCCCTTTCCCTACGTAGTGGAGCTTAGTCCCACATAATGTTTTCTTCGTGGTTGGTCTACACACAACGATGTAATTATATTAATGATGTGAGTATTTTCATATTCAAAATCAATCTCCCTGGCCTTCAACATCTAGGCTCTCCGGCCTAATAAACACATAAGCCTCCCATCTTATAAACACTTGGCTCACCAGCCTATAAACATCATTAAACATCATTACAATTTAGCAGGGGATCAACCTTGGGGTATTACAATGAGAGTAATTGTGGAATCCAAAAAATCATAAATAGCATTAACAATGACTTAATACTATGGTTCTATAGAAGAAAGGTTGATTGCATGCTACCTTTTGCTAGGTCAAGTGATAGGACCCAAACCAAGGTTGAAAGCGTAACTAGAAATAGGTTTCCAATCATTGAGATAACTTGGCCAATCTGAATCTATAAATCCCACTAAGAAAGAGGATCCCCCTTTAGTATACTTAATGTCAAACTAATAAGGAACCCTAACGTATCGAATGTAGTGTTCCTTAACCCTTAAAATTGAAATACAACTAGGTTTATAGAAAACATAATAGAAAAATATTCAGAAACAAGAGACAATAAGATGAAATATGTAAAAGATGCACTTGTATATTGATAATGCGAAGAATGAAAACAATGTTCACTTTCCTCTTAAGGTGGGTCCATGATTCACTGAGTAGATCTCCAAATACACAACAAAAGACAAACACTCCATTGTCTCTTATCTCTTTAATGTAACATCTCCACTATAATCCCCAGTTTAATTAATGCTTATGCATATATATTGTGTGGCTACAACCAAAGTGATGTAATATACAAATTTTGTTTATATGTTTTAATAATAAAACATGATGTCAACTGCTAAGGAGATGTAGACAAGAGATGGGGTTTGAATTAATCCACAAGAGAGGGGAGTTTCTAGGATAACGACCAAGAGGGGACCAAAGGGGAAATACCCATATATATATATATATATATATATATATATATATATATATATTAATTTGACCCATTTTCCTAAATTTGTTAATTGTATATGAACCAATTTCTCATTAAGTGTTCCCAAAGTCAATCATTTGAGAATATATATATATATATATATATATATATATATTAATTTGACCCATTTTCCTAAATTTGTTAATTGTATATGAACCTTCCAATTTCTCATTAAGTGTTCCCAAAGTCAATCATTGAATACATATAAGAGGGTGGTTGTGAGTGGTCACATACCAAATTTATTGGGCATATGAGGGTTGAGTACAATCAACTTGGGGAAGAGTGTGAGTCAAGAAAGAAAATCCAAAGGGATGAAATTTGTATGGGTTGGGACAATAGTTTTACACATTGAGTTTTCGTGCATGAGGAGAAAGTAGAGAGAAATAAATAGATCTTGAGGCTAGTGAAACCATGGAGGGAGAATTCTATAGAAAGCTAGAGCGTATTGGAGCATATTTGGAGCTAGAAATTAAAGACCTAGGTTGTCAAGCCTGAAGCGTTGCATTAAAACATCAATTGTTTGTTGTTGATTTGTTGATAGATTTCCTAGAAGAAATTTACCTTGAGTTCCTAGCTGAGAGATTTCATGTTACCTATGGTAGAGAAGCTCTGATAAACTAATGGGATGTATGAGGGACTGAGATCAATGAATGGGTACATTCCTTGGGTTGGGCAGGTCAAGAGGAAGAGAGATGGTGGAAAATCGAGATAGTTGTAGGATAATATCAGTTGAGTTGTGAGTTTATGAGTTGTGAGTGAGTGAATTGTAAGAGACCACCCTCTTTTGTGGATTACTAGCCTCGTCTCAAGGGTGAATGACTATTGAGATTTGGAACAGTCAATCTATGGTTGGGTGGAATGTTTGTCCCAAGTATCTAGTTGTACAACTCTTGTTTAAAGATAGGTGGTTTATCTTGTTTATGTTTTATTTATAAGTTTTAATTGTTGTGCATGATCTCTACAAATGAGAATGATTTATATCTTGTTGTAAGGAGTTGTTTAGCTACATTTCGTGTTGATTAATAACTTGTTGTAGATGCATCTATTTTATGGTTGTGGACAATAGCTAAATCTATTTTAATTCGTAGCTGAAAGCTACATGAAATTAGTTAACTGTAAATGAATCAATTTAGTTAGCATAAATTTTGGTTTTATGAGTATTTTGCATTGTAATGTCCCTCAGATGGGCTGGGGGACATTACATTTAAATATATTTTCAATAAAAAAATTATAACTTCTTGTAATCCTGCAACTAATGGGTACTGATTACCTAGCGGGCCTTCTAAAGTGGACCATTTTTCATTAAATTACTCTCTATTACTATCCAGTGGGCCTTATTCAAAGAGGATGGACACACACAACAATTAACTAACTCATAGGCAGTCAATACTAGGGAGGTTAGGATAGGAACCTAACATTAAATGATGCACTTTTCTACCTTCCAATGACTAGTATGAGGGAATTACATGAAGAGAGAGACTAAACCAACCACAAAGTAGAGGCTTGGTCAAGTGTGGGGAAAGTATAAAAGACTTCTTTCCACCTGTAGACCTATACAAAGGAGGATCGACATTAGGATTTAAATATTAGACATAATATTTGAAACCTCTCTAATAAGGAGAAGGATAAAAATTACAATCTTCCATATGAAATCAGTGATGAAGGTTAAGAGTACACTAATGCTGAGAAACAAAGTTTCCCTTGTTAGATTGTTTGATTTAAAGACCAATGAAATAATGAAG
This sequence comes from Picea sitchensis, assembly GCA_010110895.2. NCBI lineage: Eukaryota > Viridiplantae > Streptophyta > Pinopsida > Pinales > Pinaceae > Picea > Picea sitchensis. Next base: position 89,981 of record SNQJ01S0041449.1, read on the forward strand.
AAAGCCTAAGTTAGACATCCCAAACTATGTCATAAGACTAGACTTTACATGGTTAATCAATGGTGATTTCTCCTAGTGATAAGTAGGGAATCAACATAGAGAACAAGGATGCAAAGGTTTCCATTTACATGTTTAGTGTAAACATTGGGATTGAATTGGCACCTAGAGAAACTAGAACCGAAAAGGAAACCATCGATCTATGTTGGACCATCAAGCTTTGATGGTTCATCACATATCTCTTGGGTTCACTCGCTTGAACAATCAACCTACATATGGATACAGTCAGTCGGACAATCGACCAACACACTACATCAGTTGGTAGAGTAGTCGACGTGCCTGTTGATTGGATAGTCAACCAGTAGTTGAAGATAGTTGGGTGATAGATTGACCAGGCCAGTAATTGATTATGAGTTGGACACATAAGCATTCGGGTCGAGCATCCCTGTCAAGTCAACTCAACAACTTAGATTTGGTAGAGTCAACTCTAACAACCGACAATTACATGTGGACAAGATCTTCCAGATTCTATGGAATTTGGTTAGATATTGAGGTTATAAATAGAATACACCTTGAGTCATTATTATCATACAAATCATGACAATCAAGAGTATTGTAGGATATTTTCACCCTGTAGGAGTTACCTCCCTTAGGATCTTCCTAGACCTAAAATAGAATAGAGATGTAAACACCAGATTTTCCTAGATCTATTTCATACACGAAAATGATCTACAAGTTGGTATAATGGAAGGATTACCCAGTGATATGATAGTTGTCCCTGTATGCTCCTTAGTTGTTAGCTTCCAAAAATATGCCCTTCGCTCTGACCAACTTAGATCTGCACACATGGAGACACAAAAACATTTCATAAGATCAAGCTAATCATGTATAAATTAACGATAGATCTAATAATGTATCATAACACATGAAAACATTAATTCTCCACAAGAAAATATAACAATTACATGCACATCCAGGTAGAGGGAAACATATTGTACATCTTCTATTGATAAAACAAATGGATTACACCTTACAAAAAAATCGTTGCAGTTCTTTCCCAAGTTCCTTGCCCAAGCTCTGTAATCAAACTGTTAGAATAAGTTTTTTTTTTCTCATTTCTCCTCCCTTTTCCCATGAGAGACTCCTATTATTTATAGGATAGTAGAGATAAGATAAACGGGTAGTTTGGATAAGATCTCTATTCCTAAGATGAAAATATTCTCGAGGTCGAACCACGAAGAATCTGGGGTTCAATCTCATCTCTTGAAACCAATCATAAATGGGGTGTAACAAACTCGGTCACTCCCTACATTCTTACAGGGAGTGATTGGTTGCCCTTTGCAAGAGGAAAAATAGCGACCACAACATTTTGGTCACGAGATGTAAAAGGGCAACCAACAACCAAGAAAAAAGTTGTTGTAAAATGAGGGGAAGGTGGTATAATTTAGTGTCTCAGAATTCTAACCCCTAGTTGATGCCCATCAAGTGATCAGGTGGAAAATAACTATATAACATATGCCCCCTAAAGTGTGAGGTCAGAAGAGGTGTTTGATGTCCGAAATACTTTACGAACAAAATCATAGAGCTTTGAGTGAAGGAACCTGGAAAGAAACCATCATCAATCCGACAAAATAATGACATCCTTGAGGTGGGCATACCCATGCTCGGTAATAAAAACTAAGCATAGCCACCAAAAATAATACACTATGAAGCCATGCATGACACAAGTAAATAGATCATGGCCATGAAAGGATACACTATGGATCCATGTCACAAGTGAGAACATAGCCACGACCAAGAAGAAATGTGGACCTATGTCACAATATACAAATTAGTGAGAGCACTCAATGCTTGAGAAATCTCTGAAGTACTCATGAAGAACTCCATCGCAACTTGGGAGGGAATTCCAGCAAGGAATGTGGTGCTCCCAACCCAAGGTCTTCATCCCAAATCCCAAATGGTATGAATCTACAACATGCAAATAAAGGAGTTGAAGTCAATCATTGTAGAAACCATTTGATTACCGGTCATTAATATATCATTAACAGATGCAAGGTAATACATCGATGATGATGATGGACCCCAAGATACCTAGTAAACTCTACCAGGTGTGAATAAATGAGTTGATCTCAAACACTCATAGATTCATTCAAAAGGAGCCAATGATGTCAACCCAATGGGATTAAAGATATTAACTATTTCCAACTTAGTGGGATCAAATCAAATTATGTTTATGTAACGTCCCCCAGCCAAACTTAGAGGCATTACAGTGTGGAAAACTCATAAAAATGAAATTTATGTAAACTAATTTAATTATTTTATAGCTAACTGATTTCCTGTAGCTTACAACTATGATTTACAACCAGATTTAATTATTAAACGTTACCATTATTTAGATGCATCTACAACATGCTAAAATAATCATGAAATTCAACCAATAACTCAAAAAAAAACAACATATAATCAAACTCATACACAAAGTTCATGCACAACAATTATACACATAAAATAACACATCAAGAAGATAAAACACTTACCTTTTAATTATGTTGTGCAACCCGATGCTTGGGATGGATGGTCCACCCAACCATAGATTGATTGTTCCAAATCTCAACAGTCAGTCACCCCCAAGCTGAGGCTAGTAATACACAAAAGAGGGTGGTCTCTCACAATCAATTCACAACTCATATAACTCACAACCCATTGGTATTTTCCTACAACTATCTCGATTTTTCTCCAACTCTCTTCCTCTTGACCTGCCCAACCCAAATAATGTACCCCTTCACTGATATCGGTCCCTCGGGCATATCATTCATTTTTTAGGGCCTCTCTAGAACAGGTAGCTAGGAATCTCTCAACTAGGAACTTAAGGGAACTCACTGCTAGGAAAAAATATCAGCGAAAAACAACAAACACTTGTTTTTTTAGTACAACTCTCCCAGGAGTTCACTCTTCAGGCCTGACAACCTAACTCTTCAATTTCTAGCTCTAGATACGCTCCAACTTGCTCTAAAATTCTTCCACCATGGTTTGCACCATCTCCAAGATCTCTTTTTTATTTCCACTTGCTTGTCATGCACAAAAACTCCATGCGTAAAAATTGTTGTCCCAACCCATATGTAACAACCCAATTTGATTAATTATTTATCATGGTTGTTAATTTAAATTTAATTAATTATTAAAATAAATTAAATGAGTCTTTTTATTATTTTATTATTAAAATGTAGGTGAAGTAATCAATGGGGGGGTAAGGTTGTTGGGGAATTAAGGTGGGGGATTTGAGAGAGGAGGATAAGGAAGAGGGGAGAGGACTTGGAGAGGGGTCTTTGATTTTGAGAAAAAAATGGAGGAGGAGGAGGAAATTATGAAAGAGAGAGGGAAGAAGGAGGAAATTGGAAGAGCAAATTGTTTTGGGGAATTCTCACAGGGCACTGTTGTTGCTGGGAACTTTGGGCTCAGGCGCCAGGAAACTGCAAGGATTATTGGATCTAGGGAGCCAGAGAGGTTGTTCCTAGTTGGCTGGGAGGTTAATATTCAGTTTGGGCGGGACCAAGAACAAACAGAAAATGGACTAAATCAACCAACTTGCAGGTCAAGGTATGTATTTTACTAAGTTTATGTTGTTAATATGTTGTTGGTGTTATTATGTTGTCTAATTTGTTATTATGTCTATTTACTAGTTTATTCTTGGTATAGAAAAAATCATGAAATAAAATTATAAATATTATTGCAATTATTCAATAGGAGTTTAAGAGATAATTATTTATTATTTTATTGAGGCCCTAAAACCAAGGCCTTACAAATGGTATCAGAGCCCATTTTCAAAACTGAAACCTAGGGCTTGAACAACCACTTAGCTGTGGAAAACTAGTTCCTAAGATAGCATGTAACCTACAACCTAGAAACCATTATTTACAGACCTCAAACCTTCAAGGATAACCCATAAATGACCCAATAAACAAAAATACTCAAGAAATTGAAATCTCGATGAAGAGAGAGTATAGTAGGAAAATATATCTTGTAGTTTATGTAACTGGTTCCAACATCTTGTTTCTTATTGCAGAGCTACCTGTTAACATGTAAGAAACTTCACCTATAAGAGAGACAGAGAAGTAATAAATATCAATTTTAAAAAAAATACCAAGATGTATGTAAACTGGAGCAATATGAACACAAAAAAAAATTTGTTATTAATTAATTAACTAAAAAAAAAACTGCACTTGCGTACCTCTCAAGATGAACTTAAGGAGGGTTGATTGAAACCAAGAGCCAAGCATACATATCCAATCCCCTGGTCACCATACGACCTAAGAAAAAAAAAAAACTTACACCTATGGACTGAGATAAGCCCCCAGTTGCCCGTGTGTTATTCCTCTGCCACAATAAGCCCTTGGTCACGCTCATGTTGTGGTCCATACAATGAAAAGAATATCAGTGCAATAAGATGTGGAAGCCCTATTTCCATTCGTTTACCCACCCCAAGGAAGATAAGTTCATAAAGTCCAAGTGCAATAAGAGTTACTAGTGGGATGGATGAAAGAGGACTCAAATACCTTACAGCAATATCCCACATACCACTAAATCCCAGGATTATTTGTAGAGTGGAAGAAACAATCAGAGAGCCTTGTATTCCTCGCATCGTATGAAAAAATATCACACGGTTAGAAATAATTCTCTGGTTCCTAGTGGAAGATATGATGGAAACTATAGGAAGGATAAAGACATAGGTTCCTCCTATAGCGACACACAACATAATACCAAGTGTCGTTGGGAAATGAATGAAACCACTTCTACACGATGCTCTTCTCTTCTCGCGCAATAAATGGCGTAGTCTATTAAGCCCTGCTACAAACAGTAATGTCTAGATAACTTTATTCTTATCCTCATTATTGCCACCCATCAGAGGAAAAAGCATCGAGGGGATGAGAATAGTAGCGCCCAATGTCACCAAATAGTGTTGAGAACCTAATAAAATGGCTTTCGGCCATGGAGGAGGTATGGTTATGCAGTAATCTATTCCTACAAGTTGACCCTTGGAGTCGTTGGCCTAGATGGGTCACCCACCCATGGCGTCCATGCCCTCCCCAACAAACCGAGCCCTCCTCTACCACCTAACACACAACATCGGATCCCATACACCAAGAGCCAACCCACAACCAAAGGAAGATCCCACGAGAGGCATTTCATTTGCACTGTGCGTCCAAGTGTGAGGCAAGTGGAATCGAACCCTAACCACCCACAACACCCAACACTCACAGGTCACAAACAACAAGATAAGACCAAGCACCAAACCATCGAAGAGAGGAGCCACATAGGGAACTATTAGCATCCACGCCAAGCACCAAGGAGGGAGACTATTGGTGGAAGCATGCTTGATGGACGCAATTGTGGGCAAGGAATGTGGTCCTCATGCAAGGTTGCATGTTGCCCATAAACCCTAAATCCTTGTGTTTTTAATTTACTTGAATATTATTTTTGGATAATGACAGACATAGAGCATTGTTATCGACCTGTGGGCTCATTTGGTGCCTATACTTCTCGTCGTGCTCTGACATATAGTGTGACTTGACACTTGGGTGATTTGGCTCTTGGTTATATGCTTGAAAACTAGGGCTCGAGGGCGTTTAGAGAAAAACCCTAAAACCCTCCATGTTTAGATATATATAAGCATTTAAATTTATTTTTTTATTATTTAAATAAATTTCAAAATTTTAAATTAAATTTAATGTATTTTTTTATAGTTGATTTTTTTTTATTAAAATAAATTTAAAAAAAAAATGGTAATAAACATGCTTCCGACATAACTCAATTATTTTTTTAAAACATATTATTTTTTTTATAATTATTAATTTACAAATTTATTTTAACTTCATTTTTCTATAAAGAAAATTATAAAGTTGTAGATTTTTTATTATTATTGTTTAATGGAGTTAAAATTCTTTTGAATTCATTTACTTATAAAAAGAAAAATGCCTTTTTGGAGAAAAAAAAATTATGGTTATTTATTAATGTTAGTAAAGGGGATTTGATGCACACTAGCGAGTGTGTTATAGGGATAGTATGGCTAGAAAGGTAAGAGGGTTAGTAACTTACCCAAACAAGTTACCAAGCTTAGAGGCTTTCGACCCTGACCCTTAGCCACTTACCCTAAAGAGAGTAATGTATGTTTACAGACAAGTAAAAAAAACAAACTTATGCCTAAACCTATGTTTTTACTAAGTTTGAGCAAATGTGGAATGACTTAAACTCCTCCCTAATAAGCATTTGGTTTGATGTAGATTTAGTTATTCAAGATGGTTAGGACTCAGGGAAATCAAGGCTGAGGGGCATCGTCGCAAGGACCACCAACGCCAACGCTTCCACCACCATCGTCTGAATTAGCTCTCATTTTGCGCTCCTTAGAGCCTTGTTGGCAGCCAATTCGCATTTTTATACTATCCTTATAAGCTGCCTACGCCAGTGTTTTGCAACCCTTGATTTTCGTCACAATCTTTGAATAAAAAAACGACACTATTAATTGCACACTTACCTTTGTTTTCATTTTCACGACTGCAAGTGTGAAAACTTTGATTTCAAAGTCACATTAAAATCGTCCCTGGATTGTTTTGGTTACTCTTGTCTATGTGTTTATTGCATTTTCAATTTAATTATAGTCGCACAGTTGGCAAGATACCAAGATCTTTACTCATTTGGCATTCTTTAATTGTTAATATGACTTCGTTTTTATAAGACTGTGATGATATTCTTATGATCGGGTTTTTGATACATTGGTGGTTTGATGTTTAATAGTCTTCCATCGATTTTCTTGACACATTGGTCTTATGAAAAACACTTTGGCGTTGTGGTTAAACCCTTGGTATAAATCATTTCATACAACACATATTTTATATGATCGAACCCTTGGTGTTCATTTCGAATCATTATTTTGGTTTTAAAACTATGTTAAACCTATTGCTCGCACAAATGTTTGGTTGACTTACCATAGATTTTATTAATTGATTAAATGGCATGGTTTTTAACACATACAATAGTGATTTGAATTGTTATATGCGTCGTCGGTTGTACTGTGGGAAATTACTGTTTTTCATGGGCTGATATAGCTCCACCACCTTCACACATTCTATCATTAATT